>VMDR010007843.1:0-38817 GCA_007922815.1 Macrotus californicus
TTTTCACCCAAGCTCCCAACACCCCTCCCATCTAGCAACCATAAAAATGTTTTCAGTATCTATGACTCTATTTCTGTTATGCTTATACACCAAGACCAAATAGGATTTATCCCAGGCATGCAAGACTGGTTCAACATTTGAAAATCAATTTGGAGCTTCTTCCTTGTGTTTTTTTCTAGGCATTTTATAGTTTCAGATCTTATGTTTAAGTCTTTAATCCATGTGAGTTCACTTTTGTGAGTGGTGTAAGACGGGGGGTCCCTTTTCATGTTTCTGCCTATGGTTATCCCATTTTCCCAACAACATTTGTTGATAAGACTGTCCTTTTTCCATTGGGTGTTCTTGGTTCCCTTGGCAAATATTAGTTGACATACACGCAAGGGGTTATTTCTAGCTCTCTATATTCTGTTCCATTGGTTTATGTGTCTATTTTAATGCTAGTAACATATCATTTTAATTACTATAGCTTTTCAGTATAGTTTGATATTAGGAAGTATAATACTTCCTGTCTTTTCTTCTTTTTCCAGATTGCACTGGCTATTAGAGGTCTTTTGTGGCTTCATACAAATGTTATGATTTTTTTTTCTATTTCCATGAAAAGTACCTTTGGAATTATGATAGGGATTGTACTGAATCTGTTGATGGCTTTGTGTAGTGTGGACATTTTAACAATATTAATTCCTCTAATCCATTAACATGGGGTATCTTTCAATTTGTTTGTATCTTCTTCAATTTCTTTCACCAAAATCTTGTAGTTGTCATTGTACAGATTCTTCACTTCTTTGATTACATTTATTCCTAAGTATTTTACCATTTTTTGATGTGACTGTGAATGAAATACTGTAAAAATCCTGCAAGAAAATACGAGGAAGAAGCTCCCTGACATGGGTCTTGACAATGATTCTTTGGCTATGACACCAGCAGCACAAGCAACAAAAAAGCAAAAATCAACAAGTGGGGCTATATTAAACTGAAAAGCATCTCTATGGAAAAAAATCAATAAAATGAAAATGCAATTTACAGAATGGGATAAAATATTTTAGGTCACACATGGAATACAGTGTCAATATTCAAAATATGTAAAGAACTCATATAACTCAACAAAAGCAAACAAACAACCCAATTTTAAAAATGGGCAGAAGAACTAAACAGAAAAATGGGCAGATATTTTTCCAAAGAAGACATCCAAATGGCCAACAGGCATAGGAAAAGATTCTCAGCTTCACTAATTATCAAGGAGATGCAAATCAAAACCCAAATGAGATCTCATCTCACACCTGTTACAATGGCTGTTGTCATGAAGCTATAAAAGTCCTCAGCAAATAGTAGGAAATCAAATCTAGTAATGTATAGAAAATTATACATCCAAAGGGGGCTTATTCCAGGCATGCAAGTCTAGTTTAACCCTTTTGGTACGAGCGCTCTTTCCGCTGCGACACTCGCGCTGAACGAGGTGAGCCATTGTGAGCCATTGTATGGGCACCGGATATATCCGGCACTTGTCCACACAGGTCATCAGATGAGTGCTGGATATATTCGGCACCCGTACTGAAAGGGTTAATGTTTGAAAATTAATCAATGTAATTCACCATATCAACACGCTAAACGGGAAAACGTATTATGTTAATGATGCAGATAGTGGAAAGCAGTTGAAAAATCCAACATCCACGCTTAATAAAATATCTTAGCAAGTTAGAAAGAAGAATAATTACCTCAACTTCATAAAGAGCATCTACAGAACCCTGCAGTTAACATCGTACTCAATGGTGAAAAGCTGAATGCTTACACTGTAAGACCTGAAATAAGGCAATGCTGTCTACTCTCAACACTTACTCAAAATAGTACTGTACATTCTGGCCACTGCAACAAGGCAAGAAAAAGAAATAAAGGACAGACCAACTGGGAAGGAAGAAATATAACCATTTCTATTTGTATGTGGAATGATTGTTTACGTAGAAAATTCCAGGGAACCTACAAAAAAACTCCTAGAACATGTGAGTTTAGCAAGGTCACAAGATACATACATGACCAACACACAAAAATCAACCAACACTTCTACACACTAGTAATAAATACATAAAATCCAAAATTAAAAATGCAATACCAGTTACAATCACTCTAAAGAAAATTAAATAATTAGGCATACAGTTAACAAAATATGTACAAGATCTTTATGCTAAAAATTACAAAATGCTGATGAAACAAATCAGAGAACTAAATATTCAATAAAAGAAATGATATGCTATGTTCATAAACTACAAAACTCAACAAAAATGCCAATTCTACCCAAACTAATCTACAGGTTCAATAAAATGCATATCAAAATTCCAGCGAGATTTATGATATTCAGAGAGAAACTCATGGAAACTTTTATAGGAAAAGTCACAGGCTAACATAATCTTTAAAAAAAACAATGGAGTGGAAGAGATCATTGTACCCACTATTAAGACTTGCTGGTCTAGGCACAGTATTCCAGACAACGTGGCATTGGCAGAGGAGCAAACACAAAAACTGATAGAACAAAACAGAAGACCCAGAAACAGACACGCACCAGGATGTCCAACTGATTTTTGACAAAGGTACAACAGCAATTCAATAAAGTACAGCCTTTTGACAAATATTGCTGGAGCAATTAAACATCCATAGACCGAAAATAAAAACCTCCGCCTAAAGCTCACACCTTATACAGAATTTAACTTAGATGGATTACAGACTTAAATATATAACCATAAAACTTGTAGCAGAAAAAAAAAAAGAGAGAGAGAACATTTTCAGGTTCTAGGGTTACACAAAGAATTCTTAGATTTGACACCAAAACCACAACCCACGGAAGGAAAAGTTGATCAATTTGACCTCATCAAAAAAAGACCCTCTGAAGAGAGGCTAAAGACATGTTACATACTGGGGGAAAAATATGTGCAAACCTCCTATCTGACAGTGTACTTGAATCTAAGCCACAGGGAGCAAACACAAGGCCCGCAGGCCGAATCCGGCCCTCCACCTTGTTTTATCCAGCCCAGCACCTTGTTTCTACCCGGTGGCGGTGCCCAGCTCCTTGCCCCTAGTTAAGGAGTAGTTACATTTATACAGTCCTAAAATTATATTCGGCCCTTTGAAGGCAACCGTGAGGCTGAAGTGGCCTCTGGCGAAAACGAGTTTGACACCCCTGATAAACTAATTAGAAACTGGGCCAGAGATAAGAATAGACACTTCACTGAAGAGAATATACATAGGGTAAATAGGCACTTGAAAAGATATTCAACAGCATTAGTCATTGGGTAAATGAACATTAAAACTATGAGATATGACTATACATGTAACAGAATGGCTAAAGTGAAAAATGCTGACAACAACAAATGCTGACAAGGATGTAGGGAAAATAGCTTACTCATACGGTGCTGCTGAGGATGTCAAATTGTGCGGCCAATCTGGAAATCCATTTGGCAGTTTGGTATGAGAGTAAACATAAAATTACCATAGGGTTAGAAACTGCATTTTCAGGACTGAATCCCAGACAAAAACTTATCATACAAAATGTAGCAGCTTTTGTGCTTGCTTCGGCAGCACATATACTAAAATTGGAACAATACAGAGAAGATTAGCATGGCCCCTGCACAAGGATGACACGCGAATTCGTGAAGTGTTCCATATTTTTATTAAGCTAAGTGAAATAAACCAGGCGGTGAGGGACAAATACCATATGATCTCACCTTTAAGTGGAACCTAATCAACAAAACAAACAAGCAAGCAAAATATAACCAGAGACATCGAAATTAAGAACAATCTGACAGTAACCAGAGGGGAGGTGGGAAGGGATAATGGGGGGGAGGGGGAAAGCATTTTCAGAAACAACTATAAAGGACACATAGAAAAAAACCAAGGCGGCGGGTAGGGGGCGGGTGTGGTTGGAAGCAGGGGAGGGAGGTGGGGATGGCCGGGATAGGGGGGAGTGGTGGGGGATAAATGCAGACAACTGTACTTGGACAACAATAATTTTCTTTTAATGTAGCAGCTTTGTTCAGTGGTGTCCTTCATTGGGCGAGTAACTAAACAAACTGTGGTACATCCATACCATGGAATAATACTCATAATAAAAAGGAACAAATTGTTGATATGAACACAGCTTGGGAAAATCTCAAGAGAATTATGCTGAGTGTCAAGTCACATGAATCTTTTTGAATCATAAATATGGTCATGTAACTCCCATATTTAAAACTCTTTAAAGGCTTTCTATTACATCCAGGATCATTTCTAAAACCAGGGACAGAAGGCCCTCTGCTCTATGACCCTCACTCCACTTCCTTCTCCTGCACTCCAGCTGTACAGGTGGTCTTCTGAACACGTCACACCTCACGACCTTCACACTTGCTGGTTTCTCTGTGTGCATGAAAAAACCTCCCCTCCCCTACTGCACTTAACGTGGTTCACTACACTCGGTCTAATATGGGCTTAGGAGACATTACGCACTATTAAAAGATAGACATTATTTTCCCATGTTTCACAGAAGAAAACTGAGGATCAGGGAGGTTAAGGTGCTTGTCCAAAACCACTTAACTATCAAGTAGAAGGGCATTACTGCCTAATTACAGAGCCACACTAATTTCATTATAGCAAGTTACTTAATTGCTCTGTGCCTCAGTTTCCTCATCAATAAAAGGAGAGCGATAATACTTATCTCACAAAGTTGTAATAAGAATTAAATGAGTTAATATGTAGAAAACAGGGCAGCGTCCATTATATAGGTCCTATGTATAAGTATGTGCTTTTACGGTGGTGGTGGTGATGGTGGTTATTATTACACATTATGTTTTAAAGCCCAAAGAACAAGGTCTACTTTTTCCTTTGGAATCTTACCGCAAAATACCTGCTGTTTTTGCTTTTTATGTCTTTTATAAATTCCGATTTCCCCTTCCAGGATCCTCTCTCCACCCTCCCTGCTGGCATGCCTCCATGTTTCAGCCCAAGAAGGTTATCAGAAACTCAGGGGAGGTTTTCAGCCCATAATAAAAAGGTTTAGTCAGGTACAACAAGTGGCTGAGCCTGTACATGAGAGGACTAGCATATCACCCACTTCCCAAACTTCCATGTTCTGATCCACCAGCTCTCCCTCTCCTAAGGCACCATAGCCTCCCCCTCCCACAGAGTCCTAATCAACTTGACAAAGAGGTATCTCTTCAGTCCCTCACCAGTCACCATCAGCAAGATGACTAGCACACACTTCATGTCGATGCCTGAGTCCTGTTCTGAAGATAAGGACGTAGTGGAAACTAGCTGGCACAAAGCAGGTTTAGAACTTGTGACCTGTGCGGGGATTCTGAAGAGCAGGAGAAGGTGCAGGGGATGGAGCCGGGATGAGGATTCTCTCAAGTCTATAGTCTACAGGGCTCTCCTTCCGGTGTTGAGCCTCCGTGTGAAAAAAGGACATAGACATGGAAATCTTCTCAGTCCAAGTGCAATCTGCCCAGTGGGATGGTAAGTTCAAGGACCGGAGCTGTACCCGCCTCATCTAGGGGAAAGAATTCCAAAGGAGGCAAGTGAACCTTCATGGAGTTCAAATTCATCCCAAATTCCTTCCTTTGCCTCTCAGTTCTTTTCACCAGTTCCTTCCTCACAGAGTGTGACTTGCTCCTGTCCCTCTACATGAGGGGTCCCCACCGGCCCCTCTCCTCTCTGGGCTACTCTGATGAAGCAGAGCTGCCCCCACCCCTCTGTGTGACTCCCCTCCCCTTTGTGCATGTGTCACACTCAGCCCACGCCCCTCAGAACTGCTTCACTTGCACAGACTCATATTGCACAGCTACACATACCACGTGAGTGAAAACTCCCCACCAAGGCCCACACCAGTGGCTCCCGTCAGATCCTTCTGTCTGTCCTGACTACACTACCCTCGCAGACACGGCCCACACACGCTCATTTGCACACACACTCTCTCTTTCTCTCTCAACTTTCTCAGTAGCTGCCTTTTTCGAATTTATTTCTGGTGTCAAAATATAACAAGAATATTACTTAAATAGAAAATCACATAGCAGAATGAAACAAGAATAGATTTAGAGTCCTATAAATTTGAGATATTCTGTGGAATGAGACCAGGGACTGATATGTCTCCATATGTACACAGAATCTATAATAACACTAATAGATAAAGAACTTAATAACAAATAATTTACAAACATATGAGGAAATGTTGACTATTACTTACACACACACACACCATCCATCCATCCATCCACCCATCCATAGGATTCTAAAGTTATTTTTTCAAAGAGAAGCTTTATGAGCAATGTCCACATCAGTTATTGGTATCCAAAAACAAAAATGAAAAAAACAAATGGGATTGATTAACTAAAGGAAGAATTCAAAGCTAAAGTAATATAAAAAGTTATTAGTATTAAAACAAGAAAACCCACACTTAAGTTTGGTAGGTCTCGAAAAAAGCACGTGAGGTGGGCGGGGGGAGAGGGCTGGCAGAGGGGATGAGAAGGGAGCGTGACAAAGACAAGATGAAGGTCAAGGGGGGCCCCTAAAGCACGCCTGATGTTTATTCTTTAGGCACCAGGGAATTACTAAAGAGTTTTAAGAAGAAAACTAATATGATCTCATTTGCATCTTAGAGGGGAAAAACAGTTGCGTTGAAGAGAGAGGGTCCATTTGAGCCACAGCAGACGGATGGCCACAGGCGTCAGTTCATGGCAGACGACTTTGCGGCCTGGGTTAGGGTGGCAGCAGCGAGAACGGAAAGATGAGTGGAGTTTCAAAATTCCTCCAATGAGCGTGGGCTTTGGGATTCAGTGGTGAGAAAGAGAAATCAAACAAGCAGAGGGTCGATCTATCTTCCAAATGAGGAAAGCAGGTAAAAGAATGCATTTGAAAGGCTGGAGGAACGAGAAGTGTAATTTGCACATGCTGCCTTTCAGGGGCCTAGAGAAGATGCCAGCAATGGCCTCTGAGGGGCATTTGAAGATTTGGGATTGGAGGTCTGGGCGGAGATGCCAAGCTGAAACTCAGAGACATGGAGCAGTCCCCAGTGCCAAGCTCCTGCAGACAATCTGTTGTCTTCAGAGAGCTTCTCCTGGATAGAAACCCTGCTTTTTCTGTTCCTAGCCCTCGCACTCCTGAGCCAGGCCTCAAGCTCCCTCCCTTGCCCACAGTATTTCCCAAAGATCTGGGAAAACCAGCTGCGAAATAAAGCCTCTTTCTCAGCTTCTCACCTGTGCTAAGTAATCTGGCCCCCATCACAGAAAGCCTTTCACACCTCCATGCTGTCTCGGACCTCAGAGTACAGGGTGGGGCAGAAGTGGGTTTACGATTGTGAGTATGCGAAACAGACTTTATTTTTGCATTGTTGTGTATTAGTTATTGTATTACTTTCTGTACGAACAACCGTAAACCTCCTCTTGCCCCGCCCTGTGTTTCGCAAACCAGCCCTACTCCACGGGGCACCTCCGTGTTCCCTGATGCCAGTAAAGTTTGCACTGTGTCTGGTCCTCATTCCACACTTGAGGGGCTTTGTGGGAGGGAATGGAGAGTCTGCCAAGATCCACAACGCTGGCTGATCAGCTCCAGCCTGGAGGCTGTGGTTGAAAAGCCATGCATATCTAATAAGATCTAGATTCTACATCTAGTCTTCCCAGTCATAGATGATTTTGAGAAAATTACTCAAATTCTCCGTTTCAGTTCTACCACCTACAGCTCTGGGAAAAAAAAAAAAGATGATACCAGCCCAGCCCTGTCTTCTCTGTCCAGGGTTGTTGAGATATTGGAGTGAGACTATGGGCTTAAGAAAATCTAAAGGGTCATAGTGATACGAAGTGTGATTAATTTACACCATATCAGACTAACTTAATATAAGATGACCACTAACAATGTCTGCAAGGAACTGAGCTCAGTGCACAGCGCTCAATAAGCACTCAGCGGATGCCAGCTATTAGCACGATGACCCTTCCTCTTGTTAGCGTGTGCTCCCAATCACCCCAGGATAACACGGGCAGAGGAATCTTTCCATTAGGTTAAAAAGCACTTAGGGGTCTTGCCTTCTTAACTGTCACCAATATAGGTAATCTAGAATTCAAACATTCTCCAAACGTCAGAAGAACTGTTCTGTGAATGCTCTCCATTTCCGCATTTCCTTAGCTCAAAGCTGTTGGTCAGGACAAGCCAACCCAGCTGGTGATGACAGCCAAGTGATGAAAGAGTGAGCAACAGGGAAAGATGAAGCTAGTGTAATAAAGAAGGGAGGGGCTGAGAGGGAGCATAAATAACTATTAGGGGGCTCAGAGCAAACCTGGGGACACCGTCTTCCTGAGCTAAGGTGCAGAATCCCGCCCCCCACAGTCCTGCCCTCAGAAACTCCACGGGGAACATCAGTCCTGAGCCTAGGCTCGCTTTCGCACAGACAGCTGAGCCACCTCTAGTCAGAGGGGCCTCTAGGGACAGCAGGTAGGGGGACCTGGATGAGAAGTCTAAGGAACTAGGCTTCTTTTTCCTTCCATAAAGGCTCCAAGAGGGGCGCAGTCCCCCACCTCCCTGAAGCAGAAGGACCTCCATCTGTGTATCTAGAATCCTCGTTCTCCGCCCCCCCCCCACGTCGTGTGCCCCTATGTCTAACCATATCCACTGATTCTACCAGGTGTTCTCAAGGAGAAGACTGAGCCGCAAGTTCCATACTCTGCTGATCTTCTTCTGCATGTCACAGGGAAAGATCTGGACCGCCATGAAATTTATCTTCTGTTTGAGTGTCCTTGTTGGTATGTATCCATGACCTTCTACTCCATCCTATAAGGCAGCGGCGAGGCAAACAGGTGCAAGATGTGTGGAGGGCACAAAAAAAAGGGTCAAGAAAAAGGGTCATGAGCAGAACTAGGGGGACTCTTATACCCCATCCACAGCTCTCAGGACAGGCTGAGCCCACTCTTTCAGCGCTAAGCTATGGGGTGGTTCACAGTGTACACCTGCCTTGAAGAATACTCAACAGTGATTCTTCCCCCCTGGTTTTTTAAAATGTGGGCCTCATCACCCTCCAGGAATGTCTCAGGGTAGCCCTAAGGACAGAGAGCTCATTTTGACATCAAAAGTTTAGAAACTCAGAATGCAGGGAATGGAGAAGGTGGGAACAAAAGATCAAATGCAGGAGCCCTGCCCCCGCACTCCCTGACTTCCATAAGGTTCTGAAGGCAGGATTCGCTGGGGGCATTGGACTGCCTGGGCCGCATCAACAACTGGAAAAGTTAACCGATTCACCCGGGGTTCAGTTTCTACAGTTAAAATGGGGATATTCCTGCCTGCATTATAGGGTCATGGTGAAGGTTAAATAAATCCAAGAGCTCAGTGTCTTTTATCTTTATTAATACTCTGCTTTTTTTCCCCTGGAGTTTTTAACTGTGACCACACAGAGGAGCTTATGTGAGAAGCAGGTCTAGCTAAATTTGGGGCGGATTAACAGAAGTACCAAGGGCAGCCCACACAGGAACAGGACTTTATTTCTGATACTAGTTTTTGTAAAATAATTCATTTATGAAAAATATTACATATTCATGTCAAGAAATTTAGAAATATTAAAAAGTAAAAAATAAACATCACTCATAATCCCACCTCTCAATCAATACATGCTAATAGTTGGTTTGAGTTTACTCCCAGACTTTATTTTATTTATCTATTTTTGAATTTAAGTGATTTATTTTTGGCTTCTTATTTTTAGACAATTGAATTACTGGATTTAATTATTTTTAACTTAAAGAAAAGGTACCAATATTTTCTTTGCTGTTTAATATTTATCAATATTATTTCTACAATTTTAATACATAGGGTGTTCCATTTGTACATGTACTTTTTCACTTCAATGTCCAACATTACTGTATTGGACATTTATGTTTCCAATGTTTACCTATTATAGAGAGTGCTACTATGAGCAGACTTATTCACAACCTTTGTCTACATCTTATTATTTCAGTAGAATGGATTCTTGGGGCTGGAACTATTAGGCCACAGGTGAAGAATATTTGTAATTCTTGATGCCTATTCCTAAACTGCTTTTCAAAAAGTTAGAATCAATTGATACTCCTGCGGGAGCAGTGAATGAGAGTCTCATTGTACTTTCTTGGATTGAATCTTATTAACATTAAAGAAAAATGATCATTATAAATATGAGATAAAATAGTACAGCATTTTAATTTATATTTTTATTAGAAAAAAAGGCCAAACATTTCCTGGTCAATCAATTACTGTTTTAAACTGTATATATTCTTTTTCAACTAGGAAACTGTTGATGGTACTGTTTGTTCTAAGGATGTCTGATATATGAAAAATGTTATTTCCTCAGGGACACTTCTCTCTGCCTGCTCAGCTGTGCAGCAGGAAGACCATGCCCCCTATCTGGCATACCTCAGGTCTCACTTCAACCCCTGCGTGGGCGTCCTCATCAGAGAAAACTGGGTGCTGGCCCCGGCTCACTGCTACCTACCGTGAGTGTTGGGCATCGCCCCTCGCCCCCTGTTCTCAAAGAGAGGCAATGCTCCCCAACCCAGGGTACATTTGGCAAAGCCCAAAGGTACTTTTGGTTGTCACCACAGAGTTGAGAGTGGGGAGGACAGTGCTGTTGGCATCAACAGAGGCCAGGGCAAGGATACTGCTGAAGATCCTACAATGCACAGGACAGCCCCTACAACACAGAATTATCCAGCCCCCAAATGACAATAGTGCTGCCATTGAAGAGCCCTGTTCCAGACATTATGCCTCTTCAGTTTCTCATCAATTGGTCCAAGTTTTGTACTGGCAATATGAAATATGAATGTGTTTTGGAAGTTAAGGGACCAGCTGCTAACTTAGGATAAATTCTAATTGGATAAATTCAGGAGAATTTTTAAAAAGAACTAATGACAAAGGTATGAACAAGGGAAATAGGAAAAACAAAGATTGGTTCAGTACTCCTACAGTTAGTATTAGAAAGGTACAGTTACTACCCCAAGACCTGAATGGGCGAGGAGAAAATGGGTGCAGGTGGGGAGCAGAGAAGGGGCAGGGGAAGGAGAGAGAAAGGAATCATATATAGAGACCACCTTATATGAGCTGTAAGCTTTGGTCATGAGACACAGCCAACAGCCAATCTATGGCAGCCCTGCAGAAAGGGAGCTGGGAGGATAAATACTCCAGTCTCATACTTCTTCCTCCAGTTACTTTCCGATACTTCCTACCAGATAAAACCTAGTGATTTAATCCACATACATCACTTTCCAAAGGTACAGAGCAGAACAAAATAGGGTCAGGAGTGGATCTGATGAAGCAAACAGGAGCTATCCAACATGCAGGTCATCCCATTCTCTTACCTGCATCAGAATGGAAATGCCCAGCTGGACAGGCTGGAGCTGCAAGGGAGGGAGAGTCGTGTAGCCGCGCCATGCGTAATTTTCCCTCCTCTGCATGAAGGATGCTTCCTCAGACCCTAGTAGTTAAAGGCTCCGCTGCTGACCATGTGACCAAGGTTGAAATTATTCTCTCATACCTCCATGACTTCATCTGAAAAGTGGGCATTAAAAACAGAATCCCCTTCAGAGATTTACTGAGTGGTAAATGAGGTAACAACTCAAAATCCAGATGGAGAACTTGCCACAGTACCTGGTACATGGTAACGTTCAATATCGGCTTTGGTGATAATGATGATGGTGGTGGTGGTGGTGGTGGTGGTGGTGGTGGTGGTGATGGTGATGATAGTGATTAATTTCAAACCCTTCTCCCTCCAGAAACCTGAAAGTGATGCTGGGAAATTTCAAGGTCAGAGTCAGAGATGGGACAGAGCAGATTATTAGCCCCATCAATATTATCCGCTACTGGAACTATAGTGATAGCTACCCCCAGGATGACCTCATGCTCATTAAGCTGTCTAAGTCAGCCAACTTGAGCCACAAAGTCCAGCCCCTTGACCTCGCCACCAGCAACGTCCGGCCAGGCACCGTCTGTCTGCTTTCAGGTTTGGACTGGAGCCGAGACAACAGCGGTGAGTGTACCCTCCACAGCAAGTTGGGGTCATCAGTTATCCCTTGAGAGGGGCACTCATGTCTGCATAGCTGAGAAGAGAGGACAAGAGATTGGAGGAGACCAAAGGGAGAGACTACACAAGTGGTCTGGCAAAAAGAGACCCGCCCAGAAGTCTGAAGCTCCTCCTTTCCCAGGTGTCTAATGCCTCACCCACTGCCCATTTACAGCTTCAGCAGCCGGATCCACAGGCCACTGACCTCATATGAGGACAAGGGTCCTGATGGTCAGAGGCATGGTTCACATTAAAGAGGCTGTGCCCCTCCATGCCAAACAGGCTCATGTTACACATAGAGGAGACCTCTGAGACCCTGAGTCAAGCCACCTCTTCTTCCTCCAAGACAGGACACAGAATAGAAAGAAAACTCTGCTTCTGACAGAGATAAAAAGGCACTTCCAAAATCCTCGGGAGTGACTCTCATAACCATGCCCAGGATCGTCTCCTCCCTTTTCTTCATTCCTTGTTTTCTTCAGATACACAAACCAAACACCAGTCGTAGGAGAGGGCGGTGGCCGGAGGGGCTAGGTCACAACTGTGAACAGGACGGTTTCTTCAACCCTGTCTTCCTGCAGGCCGACACCCCGATTTAAGGCAGAACCTGGAGGCCCCTGTGATGTCTGATAAAGAGTGCCAGAAAACCGAGCAAGGGAGAAGCCACAGGAACTCCTTATGTGTTAAATTTGTCAAAGTATTCAGCCGAATTTTTGGGGTAATCTTTTCTCTCTATTCAGCTTTCATCAACTTGTATGTGTCTAGTTAACTATTTAATCCTTATACTAAGAAAACTGGAAAGGCCTCATCCTCTCACTTTTTTTTTTTTTTTTGAGAATCTGATAAGGCTGCAGCAAGCCCCTGTTGTTTCTTCAGTAATGGGCTCTCCTTTCCAATGCCTTTATTCATTTAAGGGCTTCATGCAGTACCTGCAGTTAGTAATACTGTTATTCTCATAGCTGCAAGTGAAAATGGGCATTGCTGGAAAAAAGATAATTCAGACTTTTCACAAATGGAAACCAGCTTCACCAGGTCAAATAACGGGGGTCTGACTCATTTTACATGCGCGTTCTCAGAAGGTTTTTCTCTAACTTTCTCCAGATCACACAAGGACGATGACAGCAAAGCCAGATAAACAACTCAAGGCCCCTGTCTCCCCCTTCAGAACTGTTTTCAGGACCTAGCATGCTAGCTCTAGGCAGGGCTCACCCAAGTTGGGGACCAGAGTGCGCCTTTGAGACCTAACCGAATCCCTCTCTCCCTCTCTCTGCACCGTCTCCGGCAGGAAGTGGCCGTCGCTACTGTTGTCTGCAGAAACAATCTCCAGGGGATTGAGGTCGGACACTTCATGGGTGGGGACGTTGGCATCTACACCAATGTTTACAAATACTTATCCTGGATTGAGAGCGTCACTAAAGACAAATGAGACCCTGCGACTCGCTCTGCAGCCCACCAGCTCTGCCACCGACTACGCAAGTGCTCTTTCCCCACACTCAGAATGAAATATCCAAATACAAACATTTGGATGCATCACACCAATAGGCTACGTTTCTCTTATTTTTGTTCTTCTTCTAATTTTTTATTTTGTTTCTGGTTCTAAACCAGAAACAAAAGATGAAACAAAAAACTTACTACACTGCCCTGGGGTACACCTGCTCATAACAAACCTTCGAGGTGACCTTTCATCCCCACGTCACAAAGGAGAAAACTGGAACTAAAAGGGGTTATTTAACATTGTCTATAGCTGGTAGATTTCAGACCCTGGACTGCAACCCCCTAATGTCAGATTCTCAATCCCATGCTCTTAGCCTCAAAAGCAGAGGAGTTCGGGTGGCGTCACAACAGATGTTGACTTGTATTTTCCTGCCATCTCTCTTATCACTCAAAGAGCTTGAGGCTCTCACTTGAGTCCAAGATCCCGGGTGCTGGAATGAGCTCCCCTAAGGATGGTCAGGCTTGATCTCACTGATGTACCGACTGCAGCATGAAGCAGGGAGAGAGCTAGTGGATGGGTAGAAGGTAAAAAACAGAACTTCAGGAAAGAGTTAACAACAGTAAACAAAGTCTAAAATGAGGCCTGGCAGCTCCAGTAGGAGGTGAATAAGTCACCTAGATCCAAGAAGGGCATAATCTCAGGGCAGCAGCAGAGCTCAAGGCAGAGATGGCTGAGAGGAGGTGAAGGATGGGTAGAAACTGGGCTTGGCCACAGATCCATGAGATTAACAAGGTCAAGAAAGCAGGTACCAGTCCTCTTGTTGAGAACTTGGTAAAACACCTCTCCATATATCCCAAATCTGGAAGTGATAGAGGAATTCTGGGTACCCAAGAGACTGAGGCATGTAAGACAAGGATGGAAAAAGAAATCTCCCAGCAGAAGATATAGGAAATAACCACATGCTATCCTTGGGCAATATTTAATATTCCTATGGTTTAAAATACAATCTATACTTTAATGATTTCTGTGTTAGGTATACAAATGCCCCTCATCAAAGTGTCCACACCCTAATCCCAAGACCCCATGAATATGTTATTTTATATGGAAAATGAAGCTTTACAGATACATGCTTATGTTTGTGGACCTTAAGTTGGGGAGAGTATCCTGGGTTATGTGAGTGGGACCAATGTAATCACATGGGCTTTTTAAAGTAGAAGAGGAAGTCAGACTATTTGGCCAGAGAAATACGACAACAGAAAAAGAGGCAGTAGAGATTCAAAGCATGAGAAGAACCTGACCCATCACTGCAGGCTTTGAAGATGGAAGAAGTGGGCCACAAGGCAAGGCATGTGAACAATCCAGAAACTGGGAAGGACCCTCAGCCACCAACTAGCAAGGAAATGGGGACTTCACCCCCTCTGAAACTGTTCTTTCTAAAGTCACCCATGACTTGTATATTTCTAAATTCAAAGGTCTCATTTTACTTGACATTGGCAGCATCGTTTGACAAAGTCAGTCATCCTCGCTCCCTGAAGAGATTCTTTACCTGGCCTCCAGGACATCACGGTCTTTTGTCCATCTGCCCTACTGGCTACCTCTTTTCAGCCTCCTTTACTAATGCAGCCACACCTCTCTAACCTCCTAACACCAGAGTTCCCCCAGTTGTAGTCCTGGACTTCTTCTTTCACGTATGTACACCAACTTCCTTAGTGACCTACACCAGTCTTATGACTTTACTTATTCGTTTGCTTATTTACTATTGAAATTATTGGGGTGACATTGGTTGATTGAACCATACAGGCTTCAAGTGTACAACTCAATAAAAGGTCATCTGCACACAGCATCGTGCACTCATGGCCCGCAGTCAAGTCTCTTTCGGCCACCATTTGTCCCCACTTTGCCCTCCTTCACCTCCCCCACCCCCCTTTCCCTCTGGTTGTCACCATACTGCTGTCCGTGTCCGTGTGTCATATACACATATATTTTTTTGCTCAGTCCCTTCACCTTTTTCACACAGCCTCCCGACACCCTGCCCCTCTGAGAGCTGCCAGCCTGTTTTATGGATCTATGCTTCTGTTTCTAGTTTGCTCATTGAATTATTTTGTCACTTAGATTCCACATATAAGGGAGAGCATATGGTACGTGTCTTTCTCTAACTGACTTATCTCACTTAGCATAATAATGTCCAGGTCCATCTGTGCTGTCGCAGAAGGTTTTTCCACTTTTACAGCTCAGTGGTATTCCATTGTGTAAAGGTGTCATAGCTATCTGATACCTTTGTCTACTGATGGGCACGGGGACTGTTTGCAGATCTTGGCTATTGTAAGTAACACTGTAATGAGCACAGGGCACACCTTCATGGTCAATTAATGCTTGACAAAGGAGGCAAGGGCCTACAATGGAGTAAAGACAGTCTCTTCCATAAATGGTGCTGGGAAGTTTGGACAGGTACATAAAAAAAAAAAGGGAAATTAACCACCAACTTATACCACACACCAGAAAGCTCAAAATGCATAAAAGACTTAAATGTAAGTTGCAAAACCATAAAAATCATAGAAGAAAACATAGCAAAATCTCAGACATCTCTTGCAGCAATATTTTTACCAATATATCTCTGCGGGCAAAGGAAATACAGGAAAAAAAAATAAACAAACAGGACCATATCAAACTAAAAAGCTTTTGTGCGGCAAAAGAAACCATCAACAAAACGAAAAGGCAACCCACCACATGAGAGAAGATATTCGCTAATAATAATCTGACGAGAGGTTAATTTCCAAAATGCATTAAGAACTTAAACAACTCAACACCAAAAAGACAACGCAATTAAAAATGAGCAAAGGGTCTAGACACTTCTCCAGTCCTGTGATTTTAAATACCATCTACAATCTAAGAGTTCCCAAATGTAGTGGAATATCTCCAGCTTAGACTTTTCCCTTGACTTCCAATCTCAGACGTTCAGCTGTCCACTCAACCTCTCTATTCTGATATCTAATATACGTCTCAGACTTAACGTGCCCAAAACTGAACCCCAAGTCTTGCCCCCAGATCAACATCCTTCACCCACTGTCTTCCCCAAATAAGCTGATGACCCTGCCAGTTGCTCAGGCCAAAAATTTTAGAATCACTTCCCTCATACCTCATATTCAACCTATAGCTAAATACTGCCAGGCCTGCCTCCAAAACATTTCAACAATATTTACATCTTTAATTTTTTAATATGTCTTGGAGTGTATAATTCAGTGGGGTTTTTTTATATTTACAGAGTTAAGCAATCATCACCACTGTGTAATTTTAGGACATTTTCATGACCCCTAAAGAATCCCTGCACACATAGGCAGTCACTACCCATTCCCTCTGTCTTTTGCCCCGGAAACAACTAACCTACCTTTCTCTCCCTATATATTTTCCTAATCTGGAACTTTTGTATGGCAAATGGAGTCATGTAATATGTAGTCTTTTACAACAGGCTTCTTTCACTTAGCATAATGTTTTCAATTTTTATCTATGTTGTAGTATATATGTGCACTTCTTCCCTTTTTATGGCTGAATAATATTCTACTTATGCATACATACACCATATTTTATGTATCCATTCAGCAGATGATGGACATCTGGGATGTCTCTACTTCTTCGCTATAATGGACAATGCTGCCATGAACATTCATGCCCAAGTTTTTGTGTGAAAATATGTTTTCGTTCCTCTTGGATATATGCCTAGAGTGGAGTTGCTGGTTCATACAGTAACTGTGAGTTTTTGATATTTGGAAGCACCGTCACGTTTTTTTTCCAAAGTGGCTGCACCAGGTTATATTCCCACCAGTAATGAATGAGGGTTCCAATTTCTCCACATCTTCATCAACATTGTCTTTTTTATTTTAGCTGTCCTGATGGATATGAAGTGGCATCTCCTTGGGGCTTCAGTTTGCATTCCCCTAGTGACTAAGGACGTGGACCATCTTTTCATGTGCTTGTTGTCTTCTGGTATAGCTTCTCTGGAAAAGCCCCTACTCCAACCCTTGGTCCATTTTTAATTAGGTTGTCTTTTTATCACAGAGCTGTAAGAATCTTTCTATTTCCTGGATACTGGCCTCTTGTCAGATATATTATTTGCAAATATTTCTCCTATTCCATAGATTGTCTTTTCACTTCCTTGATGGTGTCCTTTGAAGCACAAAAGCTTTTTGAACTGTTGGAACCCCAACGATCTATTCTGTTTCCATTGTGGTTGTCGTTGTTGCTTATTTTTCTGGTGTGAATCTGAGAAACCACTGTCTAACCTAAGGTCACCAACAGCTATAAAAGTTGTTTCTGAGAGACAGAGAGATGTACAGTCGTAAGTATTACTCTTAGGTTTATGACATATTTACAGTCGATTTTTGTATACAGTGTGAAATGGGGATCCAGCTTCCCAGCACCATTGGTTAAAAGGACTTCTTTTATCACAAAATTGTCTTGTCACCCTTAACTAAAATCATTTGACCATGATTCCATAAGTATGAGGATTTATTTCTAGACCCTCAATTCCATTCCATTCATTCCTATGTCTCTCCCTCTTCCAGTACAACACTGTTCTGATCACTACACTTTGTAGTAAGTTTTGAAAGTAAGAAGTGAGAGTCCTCCAAATTTGTTCTTTCTCAAATTGTTTTGGTAATGATGGGCCTCTTGCACTATCATATAAATACTAGGACCAGCTTATCAATACCTGAAAAAAAAGGGCAACTGGGTTCAGATAGAATGGTGTTGATCTGTGGATCAATGCGGGCAGTACTGATACCTTAACAATATTAAGTATTCAAATCCATGAACATGAGATGTTCTTCCATTCATTTAGGTCTTCTTTAATTCCAGCAATGTTGTATGGTTTTCAGTGCACAAGTCTTGCACCTCTGTTAAATTTATTCCTAAGTATTTTATTCTTTCTATAGGATAGAAAGCCTGCTATTATAAATGGAAGTGTTTTCTCAACTTCGTTTTTGAAATGTTCATCGCTAGTGTACTGATATATAATTTTTTGTATATTGATCTTGCATCCTATAACCTTAAGTTGTTTATTAAACAGCTTTACCATGGATTCCATAGGGTTTTCTACATACAAGATCACATCATCAGTTTTTCTCTTTTAGTAATCCGATAGTAACCTTATCAGTGGCTTTTCTACTTAGTAAGTCTTTTCAAAGAACAAAATTTGACTTATGAATATATGTAAGTCAAAAGGACAATACACTCAAAGAGATCATTGAAGTTAGTCATTTATAAAGGTGTGGGCAGGATTAAAGAAACTAGCAAGGAGTAGTGAAGTACACAGACACTCGGGAAGCCACTGACAAACCATATTTACCAGGCATTTCTATTCTACGTTCTCTGGCTTTAATTATTCCTTGCCAGTGCAAATACTTAGCTACTTTTCTGAAGAGTAGTATGATCATAATACTAGTACCATGGTATGGCAAAATTAAATACTTATAGATATTACTATGCACCAGGCACTCTTCTAAGCACTTCACATATATTAATTCATTTAATCTTCATGACAAACTTATAGCAAATAAGTCATCCTGCTATAAAGTGATATATGTATTCTCATAAAACATATTTCAAAATCCTGCACACAAATTAAAAGAGCTTAGGAGGAAACTAACATTGGAGAAGACTGTTGAAAACCCATGCAACCTTGTAATCCCAGCACTAACTAAAATAAAAACAATCCGAACAAGAGTCCTAGAAAGATATATATTTCCGCTAGCCTTCGCACTCAGCATCGATCACTCACAGCTTTTAAATCGGCGCTTGCTCCTCTTTCAAAGAACAAATCTTTGAGGCCATTGCTTTCTGAAGATCATTTTCATTACCGTTAAAAGCACGAACCAGCCGATAGCCTTACCTAACAACGACCTTTTTCAAAACACAAAAGGAATGTTTTTCAGCTACTGAATTCTCACTTACAATTCTGCCAGTAACTCAGCACTGTGTAGACTGCAGAGGTTCTTGAAGCTACCACTGCACTAGCTCCCACCTCAGGGAAGCACTTCAGCAAACTTTCCAGCTTCTTTCTTAGAATGCTCAGATATTGCTAAGGCCTTCATTGTAATGGGCGGTAAATTACCCCAATAACTTATTTTGTCTTCAGTCCATAAGCTTAAATTTTTGTCTACTCATCCTATTTCCTTTACGCCCTTCTATCACATTTTGAGGCACTGGTAACTGTTTGTGCAAGATCGTTTTTTCCACCTAGAATCATCTTCATTTACATGCAGCATTGACCCCTTTAATTCAGTTGTAAATGTCACACCACAGTCCATCCAAGTCCTTTAGAGTTTCAAGATTTTCTTTTATTATTAGAGCACTTCAGAATTTGCTCACTCACTCATAATCATCAACCCCCTAAGCCTTCACTGACATTTTAAAAATTAACTCCCTGCAGCTAATGCAAAATAAACATTTCATTTTAGCCTGAAAAAAACATTGCTAAACTCTTCTTCTTGCTGTTATTAGAATTTAAGAATAAAACATTTGCCGGAATAAAATGGAATGCCAAGCCTTGTTTTTCTGCATTCTGCTGAGAAGTGGCACTCTGATTTTTGATCTGTTCTTTCTTTCGTAAAGTCCTGAAAACTTTCCTTTCATCTTTGACAGTCTCAAACTTTTCTGTAATGTGCCTAAATGTGAAGGGTCCCCCCCACCTAGCCCCAATTTATCTGTCTTGTTTAGTGCCCTTTGAATCTTTCCAATCTAGTATTTTTTTTTATCTTTCTTTAACTCAGTGCAATTTTCGGTCATTAATTCTTCAAATATTTTATTCCCTCTTTTCATTGTTACCATCTCCTCCTGGGACTCCATTTACACAAACGCCCTGTTATTTCTTTCTTTCTTTTTTTTTTTTTTTTGTATTGATTTTATTTTACACTAGGTTGTGGGCACAAAGCAACTGTTCTTAATGGAGTTCATCAGTAGCTTCACTCTGCAAATTGTTCTGCAATCCAAATATACAACAGCTTGGAAAATGTTTAGAAAACAAAAGCCCACATAGAAAGGCAGATTAAAGCAACTACAACAGTACAAGTTTTCTGGCTCTGATTTCACAGTTTTCTTACTACATCATCAATGTCAGAAATCTGTTCCTTCCGCTGGCTCCATTGCTCGGGATTTAAAGAGATGCCTCTTCTTCCTTGTTTCACTTCACCTTCCGAATCCATCCAGCCCTCTCTATTGTCAATCAGGACTTTTCCTTTTAACTCCCAAACGCTGGCACACCTCATTTTCTCAGCCTGTAACACGTTACCATCTCTGCTGCTGAGGGTCTGCTTAGAAGGTGATGGGGCTCTTGAACTTTCACTAGTATTTGCTTCTTTACATGTGTTTCTGAAGAAACTTACTTTTTCCTCTTTAACATTTTGTCAACGTCCCCCCGTCAGAATGGCTGCCAGAGAGCTTGAGGAAACACGTTCCTCTGACGGAGGCATTGCTTCCCTCCTGCTCCTGAACAGCCCTGTGCTCGCTCACTCTGACTCTCCCCTGTTATTTCTGTGCATCGTATAGGGCTTCTTTTCTTTTACGTTTTCCATCTTTCCACTGCTTCCCCATGCCTTCTAAGAGAGGTCTTTGGACTGACCTTCCTGCTCATTAATTCACCATCAGCTGTATTGATTCTGCTGCTTAAACTAATTGATGAGTATTTTATTTCATCTGATTTAAAAATGCATTGTTCAGAAGCCAATGGGGAATCAGACTTTTCCTCCCCCCAACCCGCCACCCCTAGGACCTGTCCGCTGGGCAGGAGTGTGACCTGGACTCAGCCAACCAGAGGCTCCTTGTCAGGATTTGGGACCTTGGACCTCTGACTGAAAGGGACGCACTCCCAGGGGCCCTGGCAGGGTAAGGCCACAGTGCTGACAGGTGGAATGTGGGTGGTGGCGCATCAGTCTTGTTGAGTGACTTGGTTGTGTTGTTGGCTGTTTAAACCCTCTTGGCTCCCATTTTGATACTGACTCTGCAGCCTTCCCCCTGACTCTTTCAGATGAAGCCAGAATCTTCCAGCAGATGTACTTTCTCCTCAAGCCACATGGACTTGGACAGTGAGCTGGGTCCTGGGAGAAGTACAGGAGAGCTGAAACACTAACTTCCACCTTTCACATTAATTAAGATTCTCTACATACTGCCATAAGTCATGGTTCAAAAACTAAGTTGAAAAACATATTACTTAAAGTTTTAAAATTAAGGACTGGTAGCATGACAAATAAATAAAACTAGTCAAATATTGGAGAGGGGAATAGCTTTGGGGTTGAGATAATCCCCAAACTTTAATGAATGGGATTCAGGAGTTATAGTTCAAAGTTGATAAAACAAGTAAGAGGGGCAAATCTTATTCAGAGTTGTGAAAACAATCACAAGAAGAACTAAGACAAACGGGAAAATGTTACTATAGTTGGTCAGTGAGACTAACAAGAGAGAGAGAGAAAGGGGCACACGCTGGAGTTCATTTGCTACCTTTCTGTACCATTTAAATCCTTCTGAGTCCTTCTCTAGGGCTACACGTTCACTCCCCACAACAGAAAGGAAGGCTAGTGATATCTATACATATGGGCGCACACGCACGCGTGCTCATGAGCGCGGATCCAGCTGCAGCTCTCAGAATGCAAACCACAGAAGGTTTAATTACATAGGAATCGATTCAAGAACACAGATTTGCCTCCAGATTTGTGTTCTTGGGTAAAACACAAAGCAACCTCACACCCATCATGAGCTAAGTCATGTGCAGAAACGGAAGGAAATCTAATCCCAAAAGGTGACTGGGAAAGCACAGGGGTTTCGTCCCTCAGAAAAGCAGGTCGTAGAAACTTCAGATTGCCATGACTTTGGGCCTTGGCTCCCGTGCATCCCACCAACACCAGACTTTCAGGATTAGCTGCTTATTTCGTCTGTTTAAAAACACTCATCAACTTGAGCGTTCCACAGGCAAAAGCTAGCATAAATTCTTACAAGTCTGAACAAGCGGGACGTCAGGGTTACTGGACATACACAAGACTTGGGAGTCCAAAAATCTGTGACTGTTGTATCTGCGTTTTTGCCAGTTGACAGTTGGTGATCTTGAGCAAATAACCATTCCAGCCTAAGTGTTGCTGTCTGTAAAACGGAGTTCGAATCACTAACTGCACAGAGTTGCTATTAAAATCTAATGGAATGCTGGTCTATACATGATTATACTTGGTAAAACGTAAACCCTCCCAGAAATGTTCGGTACTATGACTACCATCACAACAGTTGGTCACAAAGGACATCTATACGAATGTCACCATGGCATGATGAAAAACTCACACTGCTACTAAGAACATAGCCAAGGAGAGGCATCTCTCTGCTTGAGAAGAACAGACTGTCACTCCCAGAAAACAAAAGACGGTGCTTGACCTCAACAACTCACAATGACTTTGGTGGAGCCAGCTCTCCCCTCAATGACAAACATCCACACGTGGCTACCATGCACCTCAGTTCACAACTTTCAGTAAGGGGAAGACACATTAGAGAAAACAAATGAATAAAAGTACAGTAGCATGATATGTAGGAAGGTGGAAAAAAACTTTAAGTATATTAAGTATTGTCCATTAGATTCCAGACCCCGTAGAACTGAACCAAAAGCAAGGTGTTTGTACAAGGCTAAACACCAAGGCTGAGAAAGCCCACAGAAGAGGACCGGGATTCGGAGGAGGGCATGGTGAAGGTAGCTCATTAGGAAGGCAGCATGATGTCAAGGAAAGAGGCCCTCTCCAGGAGTCAGGAAGCTGCATTCTAGACAGGGTTCCAGGAACTTGGAACCCAGGAGAAAACAAAAACAGACACAGCTCCTGCTGCTATGTGTCTGCCCCCCGGGGTGCTACCCAGCTCAAAGACCCGGCCTGCTCAGAGTCTGGCTTCGGGTTGTGGAGAGGCCCGAGTGGACCGTCAGGGCAGCTAAATGGCTGAGAAATATGAGGTCTGATATCATCAAGGAACGGTGTTCTTCTTGAGAACAGAAGCATGTGCCCCTCACTCCTTTCTTGCCCCACTCCAGGTTTGGGCTTTGAAGCTTCATATCAGTCATGGCAGCCAACTGACTTCTCGGGCTCAAAGAAATGTTCTGAAGGATAAAGATGTTTTATTTTGTTTTTTAGTTAGATAACTAGACCTACTATGTTAAAGAAATGGCAAAAGAAAATTAGATGTATCTTTTTTAAAAGCTTATCCAAAATGACTAACATTAAGGGATACATGAAATTTCACAAAAATTAATCTTATTGCTCCTAATCTCTGTTTCCTACAATAGGAAAAATGTAACTTACATATGTAATTTTTAAAAAATGTATTATTTACTATACATAAACAGAATATAACACCCCTTTTACCAAACCTAAAGCCCCAGCGTTGATTTTCATAATATGTTAAAATAATGTACTCTGCATTGTTGAAAGAGAAGTAGTATTTTTAGTCTGCATGTCCTGTTGCCTGTTTGTGTGAAAAAAGGAAAAGTTCAGAAGCTGTAAAAGTCAACTCCCCTGTAGAGAGCTGTCAAAAGACCGTCCAGTACCCTGACCACTCTTCTCCCTCCGGTGCACAGGCCTCAGGACCGCCAGGCGCACACTATCTTCCACAGGGTCCTCCGACAAGCCTCCTTCATCCTGGGATTCCCCATGATCAATACGACAGAATGAAGAGAAGGGTAGGCAGCCATAAGTGTCTCCGAGATGAAGACGGTGACGAGATTAGCAGGAGGGCTCTTGGAGGTGATGGAGTAGGGGCTGGCTGCGAAGTAAACCACGTAAAGTATAAGGAAGCAGACCAAGGACTTCAGGACAGTGATGTGAGCCTTGGCCCGAGCATCACCCCTGCCAGCAGTGTGGGCCTTCATCTTCCTATGGTGTCTGTACAGAGAGACAATCAGCATCCCAGAGGAAATGAGAAACACCGCGAAAGGCAACGCACTTCCCGAATTGAACTGCAATACACGCTGATAGTGCCAGCTTGAAATGTGGTGCAGAAAGCTGCTATTTCTTTGGGAAGGACTGTAGATCTCTGAGCCAACGTGGGCAACAAGTAACACATTGGTCATGAGGCCCCCTAACAGGCACCAGCCACACAGGCAAAAAGCTCTCTGCTTCAGCCACAGGCAGACACGGTGTTCAAAGGTTGTGATCTTCTTGCAGTAGAAGACACTGAGGAAAGTGGCAAACCACAGGCTGATCTGGCTAACCACAACCCAGAAGACACTGAGAGAACGAAGCCTAAGGTTGCTCTGGAAGAACGGACACAGGATTAAGTCCACCATGATCAGGCACTGAAGGAGAAATCGGCAGCCAGCCAGGCCCAGGACAATGAGGTGGTAGGAGAGTCCCTTGGATTTTCTGACCCATTCTCCAACACTCCAAACCACAAGGAATCCATTTCCAACCAAGCCGATGAGAAACTCGGCCACGGCCACCAGCATGAGCAGCCCTAGGGTGGGAGTCCACATGGTTGCGGAAGGAGTCCGCTCGGTTGTCTCAGGAGGTGCCCTGGTCTCGTGCTGAGGAATGCCTACAGCTCCTGGTGGGGCTTCAGATACCCTGAGTGGAACATCACGCTCGTGGTGAATTTTCACACCATAAAATCTGGATTTGGCCTTGCCCTTCTGCAACCTGTCCTCAAGCAGACACTGACCAGCTGTGACCAGGAACAGAGTATAGAAGTTATGATCCCCTTCCTATTTGCATCCACATGAGTGAACTCTGAGCCTAGACCCAGAGACTTGGAACAGCAACAGAGACACAAGTTCCCTTCTCAGGGCTCATGCGCCGATGTCTAGACATCAGCACATACTATGAGAGACGTGTCAACAAGAAAGGCCAGATCAAAGCACTCTCAGATTCTATACCCTGCCGGATGTGAGCGCGTATGAATAAAAAAAAAAATTTTACTTTCACAAAAAGAACTCTGAACATATAAGCATGAAAGTCAAATAAACACAAGAATTTAAAATATATTTCATGACCAAAGAGAGAAGAAGAGGAAGTTTGGGGGCAGAAAACAATCAGAGAGCCAAAACATTGTATTTAAGTGCCACATAAAAAATACATATGTAGGTCAGGTAGAGAAAACGTTCTTGTTAATCAGGGTCTGCGAAGCCCCCTGCCCTGATGACCAGCTCTCCGCACACACTTGACTTAGATACATCACACATCAAGGTCTCAGAGGAAGGAGATGAGGAAGATGAGCTCCAAGAAGTGAAAAAAAAACAAAGATAAGTACAGTTATCAAGAAACAGGTAAAGTTTCACTTATTATCCCGATTCCAACTTCCCTGGGACCACCCCCATGCAGATGTGTGTGTGGTAGACTACATTCTGAGACAGCCCCCAAGATTCCCACCCTGAATAATCCTTGAGCTGTAAGGGGACTGCGAACAAAATGGGGTGACACTTCTGTGCTTACATTATGTGGCAAAGATGATGGGCTTTTGGCAGATGTAATTAAGATCCCAAATCATGCAAGGTTGAGTTTTCCCAAAAGGAGATCATCCTGGGTGGGCCTGACTTAATCAGTTAAAGTCTGGGACGAGGGCCTGGGCCCTCCTGCTGGCCCTGAAGAGTCCAGCTGCCACGTGGTGACACACTGCACAAAGCCATAGATGCTGAGGGGTGACCACAGTTGACAGCCAGTAAGAAAACCTTGGTCCTACAACTGCAAGGGACTGAATTCTTCCAACAACCATTGAGTTTGAAAGAGTACCCTGAGCTCCAGAGAAGGAACAGCCTGGCCAACATCCTCACCGCAGTTTCCGAAACCCTGCAGACAGGACCCACGTAGGCTGTGCCCGAACTTCTTGAGCCACACAGAGACTGTGACACAACACATGTATGTCCTTTGGAGCTGCTAAGTTTGTGTCACTACTCAGGAAATTAAACAAAAAACAAAAAAACAATGCAGTGTTCAAAGTGGGCTAGACACGACTCTGAACATATGGGGAGCAAGAGGAGTTAGTGAGAAAGGAGGGGAAGCCTGTGCTAGCTCCTTAGGAGGGCGGCGGCAGTGCAGTGGGAAGAGTTCTGGACGGGGGGCCAGGAGCTCCAGCATCCGGCCCCAGCGCAGCCTCAGGCGCTCCGTGAAGCTGCAGACAAACTGCTGCTCTCTCTGGACCTCAGCTGGCCTGCTAAGAATTTAATGGACTGTGGGACAGATTTCCACTCATTCAGATCAAGATGAGATGCCTATTATGTGCCAGGCAATGTACCAGGCACAGGACACAGCAGTGAGTATGTACAGCCCTGCTTCCGGGGAGCACACCTTGTGCACCATCTCCACTCAGATGCAGGACCTGGTGTCTCAAGACGCTGGCTATGACTACAGAGACACAGGAGAAGGTCACAATCTGCCACAAGCCAGAAAACCTGGATGAGGCATGCAACTCTCCAAGAGCAGGGTTTCTCATCTTTAAAAAAAAAAAACTTTATTGAATTTATTGGCGTGACATTCGTTCATCACAAGTGTTATTTACAAGAGCCAAGATCTGGAAGCAGCCCAAGTGCCCCCCAGTAGATGAGCGGATTTAAAAAAAAAAAAGCCGTGGTACATTTGTACAGTGGAGTGCTATTGCACTATAAAAAGGAGGAAATCTTGCCTTCTGCAACAGCATAGGTGGGCCCGGAGAGTATTACACTAAATGAGAGAAGCCAGCCCCAGAAAAATAAAAACCAGGTTTCTATGGTGACTTCTTGACAGCAGACATAGCTACCCCTTGTCTGCCACCCTGCCCTGTCCCACTCTAGGTTCTGGGCAGTGAACTGCATACAAAGCATAGCAGTCAAGTGACATGTATCCAGAAAGCCTGTTCTGGCCAGGGAGGAAGCAAGGGAAGGAGGGAAGAAATAGATAAATTCCCATAAATATGAATGTTTCTTGACAGACTACTTTATTACTGGTATTAAGAAAGCCTGAACCACACCAAGAATTGACATAATTAGTTAATTCCAATAAGGAAAATGTTTGCCTAAAAAAGATCTAGCAATTGATGCACAGGTTTGTCTTTTTTCCAAACACATGTTATTTCAAAATAATAGCTATTTTTTACTTCAGGGTGTTGGCAAAGAAAATTAAATTGACTGCAGTAATTTAGAAAAGTGCCATACTTCCCATGCAAAACATGAAAACTCAGTTTTTACTTCTGGAGTTTAGTAAAATAATGTACTTTGCATTGCTTGGAGAGCAATAGCTCTGGTTTCTAGTCTGTTTTTCATGTCACCCTCTTATTTCAAAATCAAAGAAACACTGAGAACAAAAATTTTAATTAATGTTACTGCTGGCAATAATCTGGAGTCCGGGCTAACCAGGTCTTTTCCCCACGCATGGCCTCGAGGATCTCCAACAAGGCTGGTCCCTCGTGGCCATCATGATAGAACAGAGAGAAGTGTGGGCAGCCATGAGTGTCTCAGAGACGAGACAGTGGTGAGCTCGCAGGGGGAAGAGTGGGAGACCATGGAAGAAGTTTCGCCAAGGCACAAAAAGCCAAGTAAAGGAGAAAGAAGTAGCCGAAAGACTCCAATTTCCAAGGCTCAGGTCTGAAACTTTCCCCCTAGAAATGCCCTCCCCCACCAAGTTGCAAGACTCAGTACAGCTCCTTCCCTAGCGTACTTGGGATTCCTCCCAACCACTAGCTCCTTGTGCGCTCCTGCGCACAGGCGGCCCCTTCAAGGCTTCCCGGAATTGTGCATTGCCACTAGATGGCGTCCAGGCAACTCCTCGCTAGCAGGCGTTAACCTGGGCAAATTAATTCTTCTCTCCCTTAATGCGCTGTGTGAGTCCAGAAACTCAGAAACTGAGCTTTTAACAAACATGTGTAACAGGAGCAAAACTTGTGGGTATACCTACAAGTATATTCAAACTTTTTCCAGCTTCTTTCGCCACCACCTTATGAGGAGGTGGGGTTCTGGCTCCCTGGGTCAGTACCCGCCCTGGGGTCCTGGACTTCAGGTACTGCGAGGGGCTGGAGGAATGCGCTCTGGCCGCACGCACGCGGCACGCTCAGCCTTTGAGGAAGACTGAGCATCAGCCGCACTGCAGGGGTGGAGAGCGTGGGTGGAGTGGCCCCGCAGCAGTGCGGGGACTTGGCAGATGGGGGAGCGAGGAGCTCTTTTTGTCTGCTTACACAAGTATGAAGATTTGGAAAGAGGTAAGCACAGTAGACAAGATTTGGGAGACCCTGAAGGAGGCAGGGCTTAATGCGCCTTCCCTTGGGAGTGAACTGGCCTTAGCAACTCCTAAACGGGAGAGTCTGGAAAGGGAGCTGGAATAACTGGAGAGCGGAGAAACCTGGCAGACACCACCTTCACCAAGCCATCGAGGGTCACGTGGCCAGTGATAAGTCATGGAGATACCGCGTACCCCTGAGGAGGCGTGATGAGAAGCGCGCACACCCTCCCCAAGGGCCCGTAATGCTGGTCTAACCACGAGAAAAATATCAGACACACCCAGGGGGAGGGACATTTTACAAAATGCCTGCACAGTAATCTTCAAAACTGTCCAGGCCATGAAAAAACAAGGGAAGGCTGAGACCAGAGTAGATTAAGAATACCTGATGACTAAATGGAACAGGACATCCTTGTCTGGATGTTGGGGGCACAGGGTGCAGGGAGGGCGGGGTTCAGAGAAGAACATGGATGGGAAAAACTGGTAAGATTTGTATAAGGTCTGCCGTGCAGTTAGTGCTAATTTCTTAGTTTTAACAAACATCCCAGATTACTTCGGACAGCAGCATTAGGAAAACAGAGTGAGGAGAATGGGGCAACTCTGCATTCTCTACAACTTTTCTGTATAATAAAACAAAATAAGAAATTCAAACTCTACTTTTCAAAACTCAGTTACAGAAAACTGTTTGTATGAATATTACGTTTTCAAAGAGTTGAGAATTTTGTGTGTTTCTGGAGGAGACCGAGGAGACTGAGGTTCCCCTGAAACATTGTAAGATCACGCTGAGTGAAGGGCCAAACCAGAGTGACCGCAGACAGGACTTTCCGGGTGTCTGCTCCTCCAAAGCAAGCACTCACGCATTCAGGCTGGCACCTGTCCCTAATGGGACACAAACCTCAGGACTAGCTCCCTGGGAAGGGGACTTATAAAGGGGGCCCTGAGGCCATTCATAGAAAGGCAATAGACTTCAATGCCAGACAGATTTGGGTTTGTTTCCCAGCTCAACCAGTTGGCAGCTTGTCCTTAGATAAGCCAGTTAACCTCTCGGATCTCCAGGTTCCTCTTTGGAACAGCGTTCACCTCACAGGGCTATTGTGATGGTAAAAGGACCTGTGAGCTTACCCAGCCTGGTGTCTAGCAAATATTATTATCTAATTAATCTAACTTTTCTTTCTTCCTGGGAGATTTCTCTCCATAATCACTCCTTTCAATAAGGTAGGAGAGCACCTGCAGTCTTCTTAGTCACAGGCAGAACTGAGCTGCTGCTTCCAAAGAAAGGTGATCTGTATGATTCCAGAGTTTCTGGAAAACAACAATAAAGATGGAACACTAATTACTCCAGGTCTTTAAAAACATACACTAAAGTCAAAGATATAGAGATTTTCTCTTTTTTAATTTTTAGAAAACCATGTTTATTGATTTGAGAGAGAGAAGGGGAGAGAGAGGGAGAGAGAGAGAGAGAGAGAGAGAGAGAGAGAGAGAGAGAGAAACACTGATGTGAGAAGCGTTGATTGCTTGCTTTCCACATGCACCCAACCGGGTATTGAACCCACCACCTAGGGCTATGCCCTGACCAGGAATCAAGCCCCCAAGCTTTTGGTATAACAGATAACACTCCAACCGACTGAGCCACACCAGCCAGAGCAAAAAGATACTCTGAGCAATATCAGTGTATTTTACTATTTCTTCTCTTGACATTCAGATCATCATTCTGTCACTGTGCCAACTATGAAAGCAGCAAAATTGAGACAACGAATCTTCCTGCATTTAAAATAGATCAGAAATGTTTACCAAATAAATCTGTAAAGGATGCACCCATGTTTAGACAGCTCATTTGGCAGCAGGCTGTACATACGTTGAGTCCTGTACCAGGGCCTCTCGCTCCTTCAGAAGGAGGCAGAGTTAGGCATGGCCTTGCCCTGCGGGCCCTACGGCTGTCATCCACACAGTCCAGCTGTTCTGAGGCGATGGCACCACTGTGCTCCCCGAGAACACTGACCTCACACCCACCACCCAGCGTGGGTGGTGGGGTGCAGTCTATGCCCCGCCCCCTCCTTGTCTTTACCCTTCACACTCCCTGTCCCCATGTCCTCCCTGACCTCCATTAATCCTATCACTTCCTTGTTAATTTCCATGCCAGGCAAATCCCCCCCCCCCACACACACACACAGTTTCCTTTCACTCTTTTTCTCTCAGGGAGTTTAACTGGCTATGGGCCAGTGACCCAAACCCCTGGAGCAAACGCTTCAGTGGGAGGCAGGGCATACAAAATGTGAAGAAAATTCCCAACAGGCTGCTTCTCGCCTCTCCCACCCTCTCTGAGAAGCAGTGGGCTGGCCTAGAAGGTCCACCTCCAGCTCTCATTTTGAAAAGGCACATTCCTGGGAAACTTACTTCAAATGCCTTCAGTGAGATTCAGCGGCACCTACATTCACTTCTGGCTTTACACAATTAATGTCTCCTTCAGCTATTCCTTCTTTCTTCTGTTTGTTTGTCTGTCTGTCTGTTTTTTAAGCAACTGGAAATGGCTCATCAACAGAATGCTGGTAATAGTATGAGGGCCACCCAAAGTGAAACGGTTCAGTGAAATGTGGTAATATAAATAAATTTTTTCAATCCTTTAACTGCCTGAGAATTTCATTGAGTTCTTCCATGAATTCCACTTTCTCCGCATCTGTTAGCCTATTCCTTCCCCAGTAGCAGCATTTAAAAGAAATTTTGAAATGGTTTCTTCTCTAATGTTAATACGCCTTGGTTTAAAATTGTGTCTCACCTAAATTGTCAGGACTAAAAGCCGAGTATTCATGTAATACCATGACGTCTGTTTCACCTGAGGAAACTAAACACCCTCGAGGTTTTCATACCTTCCTTCCCCAACCCCAATAGATAGATAGACAGACATATGGAAATAAGTAGATAAATATTTATCTCAGTAGCCCCGAGTAGGTTTTTAGGCTGGACAAATCCTGCTTTGGACATAGTTTTGAATATTTTCATCCTCAAGAAAATAAAGCTTTATTATTTGGCATGATACTACTCCACCCTTATGTCTCTCAACCTATCCTGATATAGCAGGAAAATACTGGATTTTAAAGCCAGAAGATGGATTGGGGCCTTGGGTCTACCCCTTCCTAGACTTACTATAATGAGCCATTTAGTTATCCTGTTTGTGCCTCAATTTTCTCATCTATATAATGGGTATAATAATACACTGTCAAAGTAGTTGTAAAAAAAACAATAAAATAACATGGGACAATATAGCTAAGACAGCACTGCGCCCGTAGCAATTGAAAGTTCATGGCAATGCCACCGAGTCAGAGCTCCCACGGGGTCTCGTGATGTTATACAGACACTGCCCTGGCATCCCCCTTCATTTCCGAAAGTGGCTCATCTTAACAGAGAGTTCTAAGCATCCCCTCGCTGCCTGAATAGGCAGCGGCTATAGCGTTAGCGAACCTACAAGTTATCATATCTTAAAGAAACAAACTCCAAATTTTTTTTTTAAATCCCTGGTGGAAAAGTATTTAGTGGCAGGGCACACTGGAACCAGCAAAACTCCAAACCCAGAGTATCGCTAAAACTGTGCCCAAGGAAAACTTGGGGCCAGTGCCTGAACAAAGACTCCAGACTTCCTTCAAACCGCAAAAACAGTCCTAATACAAGTCCTAATGGAAAAACAGCACATCCAGCTCCGATGGGGGGCGGCGGGGCGTGCAGGGAACAAGGTGGGATGATCAAAAAATGAAACAGCAGAATTTTGCCAATACAAGAAAAAGAATCCAGACTAACCAGAAGAAAGGTTATTCACTTAGCCTCTCCTATACAGGAAACACTGGATGTTGAGATCAGAACACCCTACATATCCTTTAAATAGACCTCCAGACAGACAAAACAATGGAGAGATATTTACATACCATGCATATTTTAAAGTATGTGATTTTTCCGATTACAGAAGAAATACATGTTCATCACAGGAAATTCAGAAAATGTAAAAAACATTACTCAAAACTTTCCACTTGAAGATAATTGCTGTTTGCGATTTTCTTTGGATTTGCATATTTTTTACAAATTGGTGTCATACAGCATGTACGTGTTTTTATCTTTATTTCTCTTATCACAAGTATTAAAACACAAGTATTCTCACAAGCCATGTAAAAATGTTAAGACAATAAATAACTACAAACTGCCCCATCATGAAGATCTATGTTACTGTATATAATTATGGTATTAGCATAATTGATTTGTAAGACAAGAGAATGACAGGGACCAAAAGAATGGAGATGTCTCTCTCTCACGACCAGTCTGGCAAATAAGGTGTCAGGAGTCCAGAGCTGGTGTGACAGCTCCACAGTGCCAGGAACTATGGAGCCAATTCTAGGATGGATAATTGCTCCACAAATCCCAGGCGGTCACCTCACCTGCATGGTCCAAGATGACCAATCATTACCGTCCAGCACACAGGAAGAGGAAAAGGGCAACAGGAGAAGGGATGACAAATCTGTGCAGGTCGCCCCTAGAAATTATGCATCACCCCTGCTCACAGTCTGTTGGCAGAACTGATCACGTGGCAACACCTACTTATAAGAGAAAGCTTTACAACGCAATCAGCTGCCAAAATTCTGGGTAGCTGGAAATCCATTACTATGGCAGAGAGGGAAAGATCCCAGATCCCAGGGGACCACGAGGTTTCTGCTACTCACTTAGCGTTCTCACGTCGTAACGGGCATTTCATCACTCTGAGTAATCCTTTATCTCCTAACCCTAAGATTCCACAATTAGGAGCACCTCCAAGTTTTCTAGCACAAAATATCGGTCTGGGTAATCCTTACTAAATACTGCAGTCCAGATTCTAGTGGTCACAATGAAAAAACTCAGATAATTTGTAACATTTGCTGATGTCTCTTTTGTTGTTAATACAGAGAAGGTTATTTTAATAAGACTATTTATTTTCAGGTCTACAAATATTACATAAGTGTTTTCTACACACCAAAAAAACTGTATAAATTATTATTCTCCAATTCCCATTCCAAAACTTACCGACATTCCATCTTCGCACTCCTGTTCCTCTGGAGCCACAGTGCTGCCATTCCAACTAAGGAAAAGGAAACCCTGCACTCTCCTGGGGAACGGCGCAGTGCCCACACGACTCAATGCATGACTCGCAGAGGGACGGTGTAAACTCACCGAAAGTCAGGCACTCCTACCACCAGCCCCGCGGCTCCTCTTGGCTGCCTCTGGATTCCATCGTCACATGCTGAAGCGCAATGTTTGGTAAGCTGCACACAGGCTGTGTTAATGCCACTGTTTGGAACTTGCTTTTTCTAAATTTGAAGATCTAGTTGGTTTTAATTAAGAGAGTCACGAACTGGTCAGCCACCCATCAAGTAACTAGAAGGGCACTCTCTGGAGCTTGCTTTTGACCTTGACCTTAGGCTAGCTCACTGGATTTTAAGATGCTTGGAACTATCCTGGATTGGGCTTCTTTAATACGAATCACTTCCCTCCACCTCACAACTGACTCTTCCCTTCTCTCTAGAAAAAAACTAGAAAATCAGTCCTCCATACTGTTTTCCAAGACATGGAAACAACCTAAGTGTCCGTCGACAGATGAATGGATAAAGATGTGGGATATATGTATGTGCATGTGTGTGAATGTGTGTATGTATATGTATACATGTATACATAGCTCAGTTACTATCACCAGCAAGTTGAGGACAATTTTTATGTGCATTGGCCACAATGTACACCTATTTTCTTTCACTTTTTTCTTTGATCTCCTTTCTCTCTGAAAGTGCCCTTTTTCCTTCCCTCTTTGCACTCTCTGATGCTTTAAGCCAATCCAGTGACTCCCACTGCTGAGTCCTTACACAGGACACCTCAGCTAAACCTCAAAAATTTAACTAAAAATGTTGTGTGCTGGTCTCAGCCTGTCAATAACCAGTACTGTGGCTGGACAGACCCTTGTGTTCTTATTGTGACTGCAAGACACCCTTTAGGAAAAACCAGCAGGAAACTTTGCAATGATAAAGGTTTATTACTTATAGAACCTGGAAGTCACACAGGACACTTGGGGTCACACAGCAAGGTCATGAGCAGAGAATGAAAGAAAGAGAGAGAGAGTCAGGGAGAGAATGGACCTAGGGTTCTGCTTTTACTGCAGTTGAGGGGCGGGGGCATAGGGTTTCTGAGGGCGCCCTCTTTATTGGTGAATTTAAAACACAGGAGCGGGAATTTAAAGTGCAGAAAAAGAAAAAAAAAGCATGTGGCCCCAATGATCATTATTAAAACCAACCAAGATCTCTAAAACAAAGGAGCCTCAATGAGGGAGGTGGCCTGGCTCTTGATCTAGTTGTGTGGCTGGCGATGTGGTTATTTGCTGAGGGGGATGCCTTGCAAACCAAGCTTAAGGCAGGTTGTCTCCACATCTTGGCTGTTGTAAGTAGTGCTACAATGAATACAGTGATGCATATATCTTTTTCAAATTTGTGTTTTCATATTCTTCAGATATATACCCAGAAAAGAGATCGGGGGATTATTTGGTAGTTCTACTCTCTTATCTCTTTCACGTATCTCCATATCGTTTTCCAAGCTATGGAAACGATGAAGTATCATCCATTGACAGATGAATGTATAATGAAGATGTGGTACATATATACAATGGAATACTACTCAGTCATCATAAGGATGAAATATTGCCATTTGCAACAATATGGATGGACCTTGAGGGTATTATGCTAAGTGAAATATGTCAGATGGAAAAGCACAAAACCTGTATGATTTCACTGGTACGTGGAATATAAAACAAAAAAGAAACAAATGGACAGACACAACACAACAAACTCATGAGTACAGACAACAGATTGGTGGTGACCAGAGGGTGGGGGGTGGGGAGGGTGAAATGGGTAAAGCGGGTCAATTATTTGCTCACAGGTGAGAACTAGTCATTTGGTGCTGAGCACACGACAGCACATCAGACAGCGGATTACAATACTGTACACCAGGAACTGATATAATGGTCATAACCAATGACACCTCAAATTTTTTTTTTAAAAAGAAGAAAAGAAGAGCTTAAGTCAAGCACTTAAACTACAAAAAGAAAGATAAACAACTGTCACAGCTGAACATACACGTGTGAACTACAATGTACTGGTTAATTTGGGGGAACTTCCCATTACACCTCAGTAGCTAATAAAACAACACCCTAAATTCCAAATAGAAACTGCCTAATTTTAAATATTAGCAAAAAATTTGAAAAATTAACTGAACTACAGGCAGATGTAATGGCTGCTCTGACTTCTACACAGCCTAAGATCACAACAGCAATTACAAAAATAAAGTCCTCAGACTGATGACGGAACTGCCAACAGAGAACAATCTTGCTCCCAAACTATGCAGTGACTGTACTATTCCCTACTGATATTCCACCATTTGTTGAAACACAGAATTTTCTTTGCTTTTGTTTTTAGTTTAGGATGAGTGACAATAATGAGAACGGAATGTCCTGGGTGGTAAGCAGCAGAGAGAACCACACACACGGATCTAGTTCCCAGGTCCATCCCTACAGAATATGGGAGGTAGAGGGACAGGGCAGCCACAGAGTAGGGGATGTACAGGAGGAGGGAATAGACCATCAGCTTCATAGCGCCCATGTGAGCTTCAGTCTGGGGATTCCAAAAGCCACTGGCGTTTCTCCGCATCGTCTGTATGTGTCTCCTCAAGGAGTTTATTAACAAGGAAGCAGAAGTCACATTAATGATGAACTGGAGAAATGAGCTCAAGAACAAAGAGATCACCAAAGACAAGAGGTGCTCATTGTCGCTGAATTCTGTGCCATTCCTCCCAGTCACAAACTCAGGAAACTGTAGCATCTGTCTGAGCATAGCATACAGAAGCGTGGTCAAGGCGGAAATCAGCACACAGGCCAGCAGCAGCCTCGGGGTCTTTGGGGAGAGATTTTGTTTCAGCAGGAGAAAAACTGAGTGCTGCAAGTTAGTAATCTTCACACAGTACAAGACATTGAGCAAGGTTACAAACCAGAGACTGCTGGAGTCCAAAAACACCCAACACAGCAGGACAGCAAACAGGCTGACCGAACTTCCGACATGCAGAGAGATGAAGTGGCAGATGTTGGCCAGTAGAGACAATGCCAGTGTAAGACATCGGGTGATGCCCAAGCTGAATAGGATTTTATCAGAAGAAGAGATTCGGTGGCTTTTGACCCAAGTCTGGTAAGTGACGACTGCAATAAACAAATTCACAATGAGTCCTACAAAATTCAAAGTTGCTGACACAGTAACAGCAAAGAGTATTTCCAGCATCTTCTCTCCTTGAGGGTTCAGCGGATGTGGTGCTGATGTTGGGAACAGGAGAAATACTGAGATGTACACGAAGGCACCAGTATCCAGCCAGGAAGAACACTTCCTTTTTTCATTTTCCCCAGTGTGGCAAACAAGCCATTAGTGGTCTAAGAGCCAGCTGCTTTTACTGAGATGCAAATCTTCTAAGGATCACATTACTCTTTCTTCACTGGTGTCCTGTTTTCCTTAGAAATGCCTAATTCAAACAGCCTGTGTGAACCTGGGAATCCACTCCTCCAAGAGAAGGACCACTGAAGGGGCAGTAATGGCCAGCTCCAAGGACATCAAACCCAAGTCACAGAGTTCCCATCCAGCGCTGTTTCGGTCACAGTGTCATAGTGAAGGCAGCTTTTCTTCACAGCAACCCCAGAATATGCCTTATCCCCACCCAGCCACCCCCAGCTACACAGCCATGAGGTGTTGGAATCCACCTTCTCTGTCCCCTCTGATCTGCTCATGTCACAGCGGTCATTCTGGTTGTGTCAATATTCCTCCTTCATCCCTCACCACCTACAGTGGTTGACAGTTATGTAAACAGACCAAGTTCAAGGACCTGGCATCTCCTTGAGAAAGCCTTTCTCAATTAATTTCATTCTCTCAGGATGGTTCTTAGTCTGCATCCCCTCCCCAGTCACACAGAGGGATCAGGGCCACAGTTCTTTGTTGCAATCTGCTTTCGCTTGGAAAAGAACTGCCAGCCATTTCATGTTTCCTTTCTAGACCTGGGTTTACGCTTAGCTCACACGTGGCTATTTCATGTTAGGCACTTAACTGCCAATCAATGTCTCTGGTACCAGATGCACAGTAACGTTTTAGTTATAGTTTGTGGGCCAGATATATAGGCATCTCATTGCCTGACTTCTCTGTAATTGCTCAGGGAGGAAAGGGTACAATATTTCTAGCAAATGATGTTATTGGAAACCCTGAGTGAATGCAAGAGTCTGGCATCTCTTGTCTACTCTAGCAGTCAGATGAAACCATGGCACAACCCTGCATGAACCAGGCTAGATCACCAAACCAGCATCATAAAGAATCCAAAGTCCTGTCACCAAACCCAAATAGGAGCAGGCGGAAAGAAGGAGCTAAAATATGATGAGCACTAGGTCCAGAAGGGGCAATAAGGTCATGAGGCCCTTTCACACGGATGACTGGGAGACAAGCCTTGGAGAACTCCTTGGGCTGGAGCCCAGCTTCTTTCTGTACAAAAAGCTCTTGGTACAAAACTAAAGGGCACTGACAGGGGCTCACCCAGATGAGTCACACAGCGGGAACAGAAAGGCACCGATTAAAGGGAAGAGTATATACATCACAGAGCACATATTTCCACTTAATTATCAATAAAATAGACTGCTGCTTTAAAGCAATGAAGTTGAAATATTATAAATTCCACCATTAAATAAAATGAATAATATAGAGTAAGATATTAAATTAAATGTTCCCCAAAGTGGGGGGGAACCCACTATGGGCAATCACTGACTGCATTGAGAATGGTACACACCATGTTTTGGGTTCTCAGTAACCGAAGGGACTCTAATTATGATGTGATCGTGTTGTTAGCATGATCAGTGAGTAAGCTGGTTCTGTAAGAAGTCATCTCTGAAAGAGTCAACATAGGAAAAGTGTTAAAATCCTTTCTTCTTCTGTATGAGCATTTGACTTTCAGCTAAATGTATGTATCTCATGGAGATCCCTGCCTCTGACCTCCCTGAAAGTGGTGGCTCTTCTTTTTTATTTTTTTTATTTATTTTAATTACTTTATTGTTGTTCAATTACAGTTTGCATTTTCCCCCCACCACTCCCCCACCACCCCAGCCAATCCCA
>VMDR010007844.1:0-38794 GCA_007922815.1 Macrotus californicus
CTGAAGATACACTGGGATACACTGTCTACCCTTAGGTTTGTTCAAAATATTATCAATAACATTTCTACATTCTTAATCTGTCTCTTTTCAAATTTATTTCCTAGTCTTTCCCTGGGTTTTGTATTCTGCTTAAACTAAATTATACATATATGTGCTCTGGTTATGAATAATGTTGACATTTACTTCTCTAAAGTAATGTTGGTAATGATTTCATAAGGTTATGACTGATGACAAAGAACCTAGTGGAAATGATCTGACAGGCTTAGCTTGACTGGGGAGCTTTATTTGTGGACACCGTTACTACCTGAGTGATAGGAGCAGTATCTCAGTCCATCTGCCTGCCTTGTATCTGGTGCATCCATTTTATGAACATTTATTCAGCACCTACTGTTTTAAGAGCAGTAGCTGCAGCAGTGTCTAGAACAGAGCTTACACTTGAGTTATTTTATTTATGTAAAAATTATATTTATGAAATATAAGTAAATAAAATATATAGCATCTCAGATGGTGAAGAGTGGTCCTGGGAAAATGAAGCAGGGGTGGGGGGTGGAGAGTGGGAGATGGGCAACCAGGCAGGGATGGCTTCCTTGTGAAGATGATGTTTAAACAAAGAGAAGGTGGAGAGAAAACAAGTCGTGCAAGGATCTGGAGTATGAAATTCTCGTTTAGAGGGAACAGCCATTGCAACCCTGAATCAGGAATGTGATTGGACTGTTTCAGGCACAATGAGGCTACTGGGAACGGGCCAGAGGGATGGTGGGGGCCTGGAGGGTCTGAGGGAACTGGGGATTGTTCCTGTGCTGTCCTCTGAACCAACAGAAGGACTTTGGCTTTTACTCTGAGTGAGATGGGGACCACTGGAGGGTGTTGAGCAGATGAACACACTTTTGTTAAAGGCTGACTTGAACTGAATATACCTTTAAAGAAAACACAAGAAACCCTGATCTATGGCTTTGGCTTATTTGTTTATATAGCGATAGGTCATCCTTGGGTTTTGTGGTGCATGCAGGGCCAGGACTAGGGTGAGGGCAGTGAGACACGCCCCCCTCTGAGAGTGATGCCTCCTCTACTTTTGCACTCTCGACACCTCACTCTCCCCACCCCAGTCTTGCCCTGCATGCGTGTGTTTATTATTTTAATTTGTGAATAATAGTATGAATTAAGTTTAGCTCTGGCTCCTGTTACCATTTGTAGTTAGCAAACAAGCTATATATCCTGTCCCACACATCACTTGCATTGTTGGGGCAAGAAAGAAGCGAATGTAGCCAACAGCTAGTGGGTGGTCCTTGTCCGACATTTGCCGTAGAACACGTGATATCTTCCAGCAGAATAACTACTAGAGGAAGGCGTGCTCCTTCCTTCTGTGAGTACAGAAAGGAAAAGCTGTAAAACTAGATAACCACCCGTAAACGGTGTGACTGGGCTTAGAAATCAAGATGCCTGATGATAAATCATTATGTTTTCAGTGTACCCATGAATTTTGGAATGCTGCATCAATTAAATTTTTAATTCTGGTATTTTTTTTGAGATAGCAACCAGTCCCCTAGGACAGAGATTATGTGCAGGTGGGACAGCTGTCAAAAATCTCAGCTGCCATCCTTGCCTGCTCTTCTGTGATACACACCAGGACGGCTCAATTTTTTTTGAAGGGAGATAAAACAGAGGGAAGAGATGAATTCATTGGCCACGCATACACATTGAACAGACTGTGAGACAGGCACACACAGCCCATAAGATCTCCAAAGGCCCGGGGCTATATTAGATCATGTAAAGGTAATGTTTTCATTGTTGTCTTTGTGTCTGGCTCTGTGTGTCTGACAGTAGCAGCATAATTTCAGCGCTGAATTGCACTTTTCCTTCTGGATCGTGTTTGTAGAGGCTGCATATAGTACGCTGGTCAAATCTATTTTCATGTATGTATGCATTTTCAGAACTGAAAAATAATGCACATAAATGATAGCTGCAAATACAGACAGCTCACGCCTTCAAACTTAGCTCCTGACTCCTATTAAATTGAAAATTATTCAAGCACAGGACTTCACATGATTTATAGTTTTTTCCTCATAGTTTTGGCAGTTCAGTAGTTCAAATGTGATATTGTGTCTAATAAAGTGTGATCAATGTCTGATAAAGCCTTTTAAGTAATTAATTTCAGGTAATACTCTTCCATCATTTCAACAATGTAAAGAAAGCAACCAAAATTGTAAACTGGGTCATTTGTACAAATGGGCAACTGTCATCAATATCACTCAGATCCCCTTTTTACTCCATGCTGTGTGTCCCTGCCTATGAACTTTCTACAGATGGGCCTTCGCTGTGTGGCTCCCTCATCAGAAAGCTTCCATGACCCCCTGTGCCCCTTGAATTACGTTCAGATTCCTCCACCATTGCATTCAAGGTTTCTTTGTAGATAAGTACCAGGGTGTGTTGTTTTCTTTTTTATTGAATTGATTGGTGTGACATCGGTTAATACAATTATGTAGGTTTTAAGTATACAAGTCTATAACACATCATCTGTGTGTTGTGTTGTGTGTTCGCCATGACAAGTCAAGTCTCCTTCCGTCACCATTTATCCCCTCTTAACCCTCCTCTGCCTCCCCCACCCCCATTTTCCTCTAATACCAGGATGTTTTGAGTTCTTTTGGAGGGAAGAGGTGAATGCATTGGCTGTGCGTACACATTGAGCAGAGAGGAGAGACAGGTGCACCCACAGCAGAAATGACTTCTGAATTAATTAATTCTCTATAGCTTGATTGCGTAATTGCCATGGTTCCCCGTGCAAAAAACTTCCATGACTCCCCCCCACCCCCCGTCACCCACCTCTATTGCTCAGAATTGCCTTCAGATTCCTCTCACGTGGTTTCAAAGCTTCTTAGGACTTGGGTGGTTCATTTCACTTCTTTGAAACCTTCGCTTACAGCTGTGTTTTCTACAATTTCCACTTGGAATACCCATCTCTTCAGGAATTTCTGACAAAATGCTGTCTATTTTTTAAGGTCCATCTTATGTGCTATGATGACATTTATTTATTTATTTATTTACTTACTTACTTACTTATTTACTTACTTATTTATTTATTTATTCCCATCCCTTCCTCTCTAATCTGTAAGACCGTTTCTCTCACATATTGTCTCTGTAAATGCCTGGGTCTCTTTCTGGGCTCTTGGCGTTACTGTGTCATTTACAATCCATTTATAATAAGCTATGATGACTTTTGAGAGAGAGAGAAAGCGAGAGAGGGAGAAGACCTGCTTGTTTTTTGGAGTCTCTTGTCTTGAGTATTAATAATCTTCTTTGCATTATAGAGACTTACGTGCTTTTTGAAATTACATCCCTTGTACTTAGTAGGCAACCATTTTTTCCAGCTGCCGTTTGCTGATCCCTTTCCGTGTACCGAGCAGTCAGAGGCGATGCAGCCTGGTAGAGTCTAGGCCCAGGCCCTGTGGGCTCGGACCCCAGCACTGCCACAGCGGGGCGACCATGGACAAGTGCCCTCACTCCTCTGTGCCCGTTTCCTCACAGGTAGCAGATGCTTGAGGAATTACATGTGGTCGTAAGCGCTTGGCAGTAACAAACACCCAATTAATATTAGCAATTGCTATTTACAAACATGCGTTTTATCCTGACGAAAACTTTACTTTGAACACGAGGCGCATAAGACTCGGGGCACTTAAGCAACTTGCCCCAGGTCATACAGCTAGGAAACGGCAGAGCTGAGCTTCAGACCTCGGTCGATTTGATGGCACTGTGTGTCTTGCCCATTTGAAAAAATTTGGCATGGTGCCGTATACCTAGCAGGAGCTTAATAAATATTTCTTGAGTTGAAATTATGAGACAACAAAACATACAAAAAAAAAAGCATTAGTTTTTGAGTTAAGATTTTGCCTCTGCCTCTTCCTGATTATGTGAACTTGAGGACATAAATCTTCCCACCTCAGACCCTCCTTGTCTGTAAAAGGGTGATGGTAATAACTACTTCACCGAGTATGGGGAGTGAATGTGCAGATCAAGTGAGATAGGGCCAACTATCGCCCGTCTGGAAAGGGCTTGATGAGTGTGAGTTCTTTCCCTCACATCGTTATTTATTTGTTAGTTATCGTCATTATATGAGTCAAGTTAAAATACTGTGAGAGCCTTGACCAGCATGGCTCAGGTTGGTTGAACATCATGCTGCAGGGGAAAGGTCGTGGGTTCGATTCCCAGTCAGGGCACAGGCCTGGGTTGCAGGCCTGGTTCCCATTTGGTGAGCATGCAAGAGGCAACCCATCAATGTTTCTCTCTCACATCAATGTTTCTCTCCCTCTCTTTCTCCCTCCCTTCCCCTCTCCCTAAAAATAAATAAATCTTCAAAAAAAGTTTTAAAAATACTGAGAGATAGGATTCTGCTTAAAGCAGTCCCATCAGCCTTTCAAAGAGAAAAATGCTGGTCATTGTTATTCTCTAATGGCCGTGGAACCCGAGGGGGGCTGTCTCATGTAAGTTATAGTGGCATGCTTTAGAATTTTGAAAATATCCCTCTGTGTTGCCTGAAGTTATATTGATCAAAGACTGGATTGTGTTAACCAGCATCCTCTTTCACAATGTGGGGTCACTGAAAGGTCTTATAAATGGTTTCGTTTAATGATTGTTTTTCTTTTGACTTAACTTAAGTCAGCCAGCGTTGAAGAGAAATGAGGTTTGGTTTGGAGGAGGCAGGAGGGCAAAGCAGCTTTTAGACTGCAGGGACAGCCCGAGCAGGAATTAAGTAGCGTACAGGAGCGTGTGCCGGGGCCCTCTAAGGGAGAAGAGAGAGAACTGACAGCTAGAGCAACCCCAGACTGGATCACTAACCCTTAACTAACATCTGACTCAGGCTTGGAGCTTCTTGCCCCACAGAGTTTGTGATTCAAAGATACTGCTTTCACCTTGACGGGTGTGGCTCAATTGGGTCTTGTCTCGCAAAACGAGAGGTCACCGGTTCAATTCCCAGTCAGGGCCCATGCCTGCGCTGCAGGTTTGGTCCCCAGTTAGGGCACAGATGAGAGGCAACTGATCGATGTTTCTCTCCCTTTCTCCCTCCCTTCTTCTCTCCCTAAAAATAAATACATAAAATCTTTGAAACGAAAATCAGACACTGCTTTCTAAACATGTATAAGAACATGAAGTCAGTGATCAATGGGTACCTTAGTCTAGACTTCAGTTTTCCTTTCAGGAAATAGAAGATAGCAGTGGAAGAGTTTGGGTGGTTTCTTCTTCTTTCTCCTTCGAATCTGCCCATTTTGTAACGATTCTGCTGTACGATATCCATCTTCAAATTTCATTCAGTGTCTTCTGATTTAACACGCCCAGTGCTGACCTTTATGCACCGGTAGAGTCAGTGTTCCCTTTTGCCCGATGTGCCTATAAGGTTGGAGAATAGGGAGGCCTGCGCCTGGCTCTCTTTGTGTTTGATCTAGCTGAATTGATCTTGTTGAATTGCCAGGACTGGGAAGCCGAAGTGCAGTTTGTTGACATAATAAGCCTTGAAGTAACAATTTTTACAAATGCTCATAATTTACCATTCCCTTTCTCTCTCTCTCTCTCTTTTAAAGCATGAAGAAGATCAACCAGCTCGCACAGATGCACGCCTAGTTCTTTGTTTGCTCTTGTGCGCCTATAACTCCCTATTCAGCAAACAAGGGGATAGATGGGAGGAGCTTCAGCTCCCCAGGGAACTGTTCAATTGCCATCACCATCCCTTCTCTAACACCCTTGATGTACTGTGAGGAACTATGTTAGGTAGGGACTTCCAATCTGGTCTCATTTCCTGTTCATTCAACTGAAATTAGTGATAAACACTGATTTACGAGAGCATAAGGAAAATACATCAAAGCCTTGAAGTAAAATGGATCAGTTTAGGAGTGGATGTCACTGAACTAAATAAGCTGGCCCTTGGTCAGATATACTCTGAAAGGTGGGCAGGATCAGGTAGGATCAAGTAGTTAATAATAATGCTAGAGAGTGAGATCGATGACCCTTGGTTTAGATGCTGTCTGATGCTAATGCCCTCTATGTGAATTTTATGAAAAGATGAACTGAGGGAATGATCAGAAAGAACACGTTCTATTTTCCCTCTGCTTTTAGTGTAAGTTGAACATTCCACAAAAGAGCATGATTGTTTATCACCCATTTCCTTTGAAAAAGATTCTAAAACTGGAGTCATTTCTATATTTGAGAATACTGAGAGGTTCTCAAGTGAGGTTCATTGTGCACATAAAATTAAATGGGATTTCCAGGTTCCATCCAGACATCTGCAAACCCGGGCTGGCATTTGAGTGTGACAGATGTGTAAATGCAAGTGCACACCCAGCTCCCCCAGGGCCCACCTGCCAGTGAGCACAAATGAGGGCAGATTTATGTCAGTACCCAAATTGTGCTGGCTCAGTAGCCCTCACATGAAAAATCAGAAGAACTCAGCGTTTTCCCCCCTGGAAGTCTCTGCCCCACCTTTTTTGGGCAGAACCAAGGAAGTATCTCATTCGTGCTGTGAGTAACTTCGCATGTTCTAGCATAAGCTCCTTATGACTCGTCACTGCACACAATTTTCAGTTGACCCTTGAAACAACGTGAGAGTTAGGGGGCACCCATCCCCCTGTGCAGTTGAAAACCCACGTATGACTTTTGAGTTCCCCAAAGCTCCGCTACTAATAGCCCACTGTTGACCCAAAGTCTTACTGATGACCTAGACAGTCGATGAACACATTGTGTACGTTACATGTATTATATGCCATGTTCTTACAACAAAACAAGCTGGAGGAAAGGAAATGTCACTAAAATCACGAGGAGGAGAAAAGACATATAACAGCACTGTATGCACGTGCTGAAAAAAGCCTGCATGCCTCTGGACCTGTGCGGTTCAAACCCATGCTGTTCAAGGATCAACTGCAACTTTGAGACACCCCCCACAGAAGGCTACCACAAGGCCTCGAGCCAAGGGCTTTACATACATTCCTCTGTTTCTGAATGAATGAATCCTCACAGCTACTAGATGGGGTAGGCGTTAGTTAGCATATCTGTTTTATAGATGAAGAAACAGAGGCACCGAGACTGTAGATTTACAGGGCTATTAAGTGGCATTTCTCAGAATCATCTGATTACTGATGCAGCAAATATTTTTGTGCACCAACCATCGTTGAGGTGCCATTCAAGTGCTGGGTGGGAGCCATGAGGGGCTTCTGTTCTCAGGTTTGTAATATTCGGGGGCCGAGGGAGATGGAGACTAACAAAGACACAGAAAAGATCATTTCAAATACTGATAGAGGCTCCGATGAAAGGAAACCACGGTGATGTGGAAGAGAATGACTTGAGTGTGGGTGCGCCTCTCTGGTGCCGGGGAAGCTGTTTGGAGAAGGCATTTTGGAGCTGAGATCAGAATGGGAAGAGGAGCCAGCCCCCTAAAGATCATGAGAACCAGTGTGACAGGCAGAGGGGACAGCACATGGGGAGGTCCTGAGCAGAAGAGAGCTTGGTGTGTTTCAGCAAGAAGGTCAGAAATGCCAGAATGAAAACAGAGAGGAAGCTGGAGGGAGGCTGAGCCCAGGCTAGGTCGGGTCTCGTGTGCCATAGTAACAGAATTTGATTTTATTCTGACGGAAATAAAAACCCATTGGTGGGGAGGGAGGGTCCACTGGCTCAAAGTCACTGAATCGGGAAGAGGTGTTTTTTTTGTTTGTTTGTTTTTCGTATGCAGCTTGCTGCTCTGAATGTTTTACAGGTGGAAGCAGGTGATACGTAGTGTGCAGAATATGGTATTTTTGCTTTGTTTTGCTTGTAAATGGTTGGAAATAAACTCAAATAATGCAGTGATGAGACACAAAAAATGTGTCTCTTCACATTTTCTGTGTGTTTGGAACAAAAAGTTCTTAAGCATTGGCAATTAACTGATTTTTATAATACTTAAAATCAAATAAACACAGCAATGATAAAATATTCAGTGGGCTTCAGAAAACACTTAGCAGAAGGGTTTTAAGCAGGGACAGGATGCAATTTGACTCATACCTTAAAACTTCGTTTTGGCTGCTTTGTGGGTTGTCTGTGACAGGTAGGCAGGAGAGACATGGGAGGGAACAGCTGGGAGCCTTTTCCATTATGTAGGGGAAAGGATGGGGGCTTGAAGGGGGGTGGGGCAGTGGAGGGAAGAGAAGCAGACAGATTCACGGAATATGTTGGAGAGGGAGTTGACAGGAATTGCTGATGGAATGGAGTTAGACCCAGAGGGAGAGGGCACCTGGGGAGAGTAGGGGTGTGGTTCTGTTTAGGGAGAGAGGGAGACAGATAGAACAGGTTTTGGAGTAGGGATAGCGTCCTGAATTTGGTTGGAATGTATTAATTTGAGATGCCTCTGAGACATCCAAGAAGGTGGCCAGGCAGGCAGCTGGACATTTGTGTATCTTGGACGAGGGTCTAAGGAGAGTTTGAAATTGCAGATTTGTCAGCATGAAGCTTGGGGACATTACCCAGGAAGAGAAGATGGAGAAGATGCTGGCATTCTCTAGAACACTGCTACTCAGAGCTGGTCCACAGCCTGGTGCCCTCCCACACCCCATTTTAATGGCTCCCCAGTGCAATAAAAACATAATTGAGAGTAAGGTTTGGGAACTTTTATAGCAAATGTTATATTCTCTACGCTTTTTGATTTCATTGTTCCATAATCCACTTTTATTGCATTTTATAATAGTAGTGTTCCGCAGCGGATTGTAAATTAAATTAAAAAACACCTGGGCTCTGGCCAGTGTGGCTCAGTTGGTTAGAGCACCCTCCTGCAGACTGAAAGGTTGTGGGTTCACTTTCTGGTCAGAGCACACACCCAGGTTGTAGGTTCGATCCCTGGTTGGGGCATGAGCAAGAAGGCAACCAATGGATGTTTCTCATATCAAGGCTTCTCTCTTTCCCTCCCCCTTCCTCTTTCTCTAAAAGAAATGAAAAATTGTCCTCGGGTAAGGAATGAATGTGAATGAGTGAATGAATGAGTACCTGGCCCTTCTCCCCAGATAGGTGAGGAACAACCGCTCTGAAGTTTGGAGGTTGAATAGAGAAGAGATAGAAACAGAGCCTGAGAATTATTGACCCATGAAGTAGAAGGAAAACTTTGACTTCCTTTGATTTGAATTCAGTCGGTCTGACTCCAAAGCACAGCCCCTTCCTTGCAATTTTATGTCACCCTCCTCCCTAGGCAGTGACGGTAAGGAGGCCTGTGACATAGCAACAGGCGGATCCCATCACAGAACTTGTTTCTGTGCCCCAGGGATGTCTCTTGGTTTCCTAAGAGGCCCAGTTTGGTTGCCCATAGGGGCTGCATGCCTGATGGTCCTTAAAGAACTGAAAAGCGTCTTCTCCCCAACTTCTTATCTCAGTTTGCCACATGAGCCCCCAGAGGAACCCTATTTATACTTTAGGTTTTTATGTTTTATAAAGTCCTTGCAGAAAGCATCAGCCCCTCCTTCTACAGAGGTCTTTGCCCATCTGGCAGGGCTAAGAAACGGACCACCCTGCCTCCATTGCCCAGGGTCTAGCATCCTTCCTGCAGATCAGTCCTTACAAATAAGAGTCCACACCAGGAGGCAGAGGCAGCTGGCAGCCTTGCTCAGCCAGACCCGATCTTTAACACCAATGTCAGGGTTTTAATGTATCATTTAAGTGTGTCAACAGCTACCACGGTTACTTCCCTGGAGTAGTTTTGTAAACAGCTAATTTGATTTTTAGAAGGTTAAGAATTCCCCATGCTTTGGAGAAAGAAAAAAAGTTAAAGAGAAGACAACTAAAAAATTATCTTACCACTTGCAGTGATTGAAAATTGAGTGTAAAAACATTTCACAGGAAGCTCCAAGATGGATATGTCTAATTTATGCAAGAAAGCTGGCAGTGTATTTGAGTTTGGCAACTTGAACTTTAAAAAGTACAAGTGGTTCCACTATTGACCTTTAGTTTTCCAGAACTCTAAAATATTTGACGTCTTTAATAGCTAATTGAGCCACTCACTCTGAGAATATTTCCATACAGACCCGCGGGACCTGGAGCCTATAACCCTAAGACTATCTAGGTTTCATTACCCCTAAATCAAGGCCAATGGAATATAAATTCTGAGTTCTAGAAGCTATTTTAAATCTTCATTTTTAAGCAATGTTACTTTCAAGTTACCTTTTTCCAGTTGCTTTAAATTTGCTTTAACCACATTAGTGTTACTACTTATATCCTCACTTATAATGACAGTAATCATAATTATAAAAATATACTACTTCTTAGCAGCTGTAGTAATTGTGGCAATTACAAAAACTAACATTTACTGAGGTGCTGTGTGCCAGGCAATGTTCTAAAGTTTTCACACAGATTAATTGATTTACAACCCTTGAGACGTGCCTTAGACTTTTGAGCTGCTATAGCAAAATGCTAGACACACCGGGCGGTTTATGAGCTGAAATTTATTGCTCACAGTTCTGGAGGCTGGGAAGTCCGAGATCAAGGCACTATCATTGGTCACGTTTTGGATAAGCATCCTCTTCCTGGCTTGTTGCCGGCACTTTCTGGCTCTGTCCTCACATGGTGGGAGGGAGCTCTGGGGGGGTCTCTTTTATGAGGGCACTAATCATATTCACAAGGGCTCCACCCTCACGACCAATCACCTCCAAAACCCCACCTATCAATACCATTACCTCTGGGGGTTAGAATTTGAACATATGAATTTGGTGGGGACACAGACACTCAGACCATATATATTATGCCCCCATTCAAAAGATGAAGAAACTGAAGCACAGTGAAGTTAAGTAACTGGCTCAAAGCCACTGACAGGAAGAGATTCTTTTTATTTTTCTTATTCAGCTTGCTGGTCTGGATGTTTTACTTGTGGAAGCAGGTGATATGTAGTGTGCAGAATATGAGATTTTTGTTTTGTTTGCCTATAAATGGCTGGAAATAAACTCAAGTAATACAGTTATGGGACAGAAAAATAAATTCTATATCTCTGCTTTTTTTGTGTGTGTGGAACCAGAGATATTTGTTAGTTGTTAGGCTACTTAAGCATTTTGCAACAAATGATTTTTATAATATTTAAAAGTAGATTAACATGGCAATTATAAAATACTTGGGGGGGCTTCAAAAACACTTAGTAGAGCCTTTATTTTATAATGCAAAATATAAAAATTGAGTATTTTTTATTTGTCTTAGTGCATTCATATTTCATAAGAATGGAATCAGCTTGACATAAGCTAGCTTTCTACCAAAGTTAGTGGAATCTGTGAAAATCAAGGGTGGAAGCACTCTGCTTTGCCCTGATAGTGACCCTGAATATCCTTGTTAAACATGGAAAGTCTCCAAGTTACGAGTAGGTTGTGGTTTGTGTGTTTGACAAAAAAAGGTAGTTTTTTCTACTTGTGTTTTGTTACAGTTTTCTATAAACAACTTTCATGTCTATAAAAACTTCTACAGGATTCTTCTCATGGCCGCATAATATTTCAGTGAATGAATGTGCCGTGGTGTAAAGACATATCGCCAACTTGTCTTCCTGAAAAGCTGTATCATTTTAAATTTCCCCTAACAATTTATACTGATGCCTTCACAGTCTCTGGATTTTAACTGAAAATAATCTGTCAGTTATTCGTGAATAAGAATCTTATTTGAACTTAACGTGACTTTGCTTAGGAATGATTCTGACTTTGCCTGGTGTTTTCTTTGTGATGGGGGGATGAGGCGGGGGACAGGAGCAGGTGCTTTCATTTCTCTCCCTCGAGATATTAACCGTTTTTCTGATGTACTGTATGTTGTACATATCCCTTCCCAGTTATTGGCCGGTCTTTTGATTTTATAGCTAGTGCTCTTTTATTGTTTTAAAGGATTTACATTAAGAATAAGCCTATGGAGGTGTTGTCTAGTAGATTTCTTTAGGGGCAATTGAGAGGAGTGAACCCCACTAAGTGGTTTCTGAAGGGCTGTGACGGCATGCTCCCCGATTTGCAGTCCATACATCTCAGAAAAGCAGAACTTCTTATTTCAAAGGTCTGTTTCCATAGGAGCTCTGCCCAAGTGACCATCCACTTCTGATTGGGGTAGCACTAATTTTCCTATCAATTTAGGTTTGGGTCTGCAGCCAGTTCCTTTCCATACCCACCATTTTCCATTTTCATAAGTTCCCTGGGAGGATGTGTAGGAAGCAGGATTTAATCATGCCCAGATTTCCTCCTGGGTAGAATAAGAAAACTTCCCAGGGAAGTGCTGAAGTCCCCTAGGATTACTTATTTCTGTACAGTCCCAGGCAAAGTGACAAGAAATTTCCCTATGAAAATGTAGGAAAGGGGCAAAGCCTCTGCTGAAAATCTGTGACTGTCCACTTATGTGGGTGTTCCTGCTCTTCTTATATGCAGTAGGAACTGCCTGTATGAAAAGCTTCGTGTGTCCATTTTAAAAGGAGTTTGTAGTTACTAATAACTAACAAAATGGGTATCATTAAAACAGTGAGCTACACACTAGCATTTGCAGACAGTTAAGAATCATATAAATGTGTATTAAACTACCTGATATGTTGTAACAGACTGCTCATTTATTGCTTAGAAACACTGGTAAGTCATTTGGTGCCAAATCTTTCTGTGTCCTATAATGTCACATTGTATGCTCAGATTAGGACTTAAAGATCGGTGCTGACGGGTTTGTTGTTACTTTAGAAATGGCTATCTCTATCCTAGCTGGAAATGAGAGTTCATCCATTATACTCAAAGCAAGTGAAATTCTTGCTTCTTTTTACTTCATTCTTTCCCAGTAGAAATACACTCTAGCAGGAGAATACCTTGGCTGAGCTTCCTTTGGCCTGTTAGGCCTGTTCGGTTTGCTTCCCAATGTTGAAGCACAGACCTGCCGCTGCCCCGCTGAGCTGGCATTTGATGATCTGGATTGAAGTGGGAAATTGCCGTATCCCATAGAGTTGTGTTTTTGATGGCAAAAATGTCGTTACTATGCCCATTCGTTATTCAGATTATTTTTCCCTTGATTCAGTGGTTTAAAGAATCAAGACATTATGGTAAAAGTAATGTATGTATAATGTAAAAAGAGAAAAATATCAAACAGCACTGAATGATATTAAGTAAAAAGAAAAAAATATTCCGCCCCAATTGTTCTATATATCAGAGATCACAGCCATTTAAGAATTCTTAATTTTATTTTTTAATTAAAGTTGACATTCAGGACTATTAGTATTGGTTTCAGGTATACAACATACAGGATAGAAAACCATATAACATATGAAGTGTCCTCCCGACCTCTCCAGTACCCACCTGGCTCCATCTATGGCTATTACAGGGTTATTGTCTGTGTTCCCTATTTTGTCCACATTGGCACACTTTTCCAAGGATGTCCTACCAGCTTGGAACAAATGACTTTGTTTTTTCTAGATGTCTCAAATTTCTCTTACCTCCACTCTGTAAATGATAATGCTGTAGTTTTTTTCTCGTTGAGATATAATTCATATGTCATAAATTCACCCTTTCAAAATGTACAATTTAGTGGTTTTTAGTAAGATCATAAGATTATGCAACTTAATTCTTTTAGTAAAATATTTTAACAGCCACAAAAGTGGATGAAATAGTAGAGCGGACATTCATGTATCCGTCACCCAGAAAGAACAGCTATAGGGCCTTTCCTGTTAGAATCGTTCTGAGCCTGAACTAAAGTCAGGGAAACACTTAGATTTCGAGAAGTGCATGACCTCTGAAAATACGAAAATTCTATCGTGTAGAAATGCAAGTGAAAGTCATTCCATTTTCACCACTATCTCCTATAACCATAATCTTCACGTCCATTGGAGCGTTCCCTGCATTGCGTAGCAACAAGCTTGGAGATTTCTGAACTAGGCGGCTTCGCCCTGTGTTCAGTTAGTTTCTTTAGTGTAGTTTAGTGCAATGTAGTGGCTTCTTGTAGTTCAGTTCCTTGATGTATGAGATAACAACTCTTGAAAAAAATTACTGAGATTTGCACCTCTCAATTATGCAACGTTAAAAATCCTCCTTCAGTGAGGATAAGGATTCAGCAGGATATGAACGGGCCCATTGACAGGGCCAGGCTTTGGGGCCTGGGAGAGGGTTAGGCTCAGGACAAGCGGTGTTTGGAATTAGAACTGCCATGGTGTAGAAACCAGGAAGTCAGGAGACACTGAGGATGAGGCAATCTCAACGATCAAGATAGAAAAGAGCCTCGAGTTCACCAGGTCAGAAGGCTTGGGAAAGCGGATCTCCCAAACCCAGGTCAGGGACTACGCTTTTTCTCTCTTGCTTTGTATTTCTTGCTGCCGCAAGCTGCCACAGGTAAATCTGCAGCATGCCAACATACCTTCTTCTTCCAGAGTTTCTAGAATATTCTGTTCAGCAACATATACTTTGAAACGATTTTCCAGATAGATATATTCCAAGTATTATTACATTAAGTTGGCATTCTAAAAGCACAAAGCTGTAAGTAGAGTGATATTTCTATCTACATGTTGGTCCCCAGGTTCGAGGGCATTTTATGTGTGTGTAGGGCAGCCTGGCATGCATATTGCTCATCACAGTGTCTTCTCAATGTTGTCCTGATGCCTATTTAGACAGCTGTCATTGGATGTATTTATATTTTTCCCAGCACAAATATGTCCTTTTTTTTTAAACAATGGTTAATGAATATGTATAATTGTGGCTTTTATTACTTTTTAAGCAGGGACTGAAATGGTACCGTAGGGTTGTTGTTTTTTAATATACAGCCCCGTCAGCTAGCACACTTGTCTGATTCTTTCTCTGTTTGGCTTGGCTTGATAATCAAACCCCAAATGGTGATGAGTCTTAAATTACTATGGCCCATTCATTACATTCTTATTTATGAGATTGTTGCTCACCGCTGCCATATCTATGTTTTACCTCATGTCTTAGGGCCAGGCTATTCTTCACAGATGATGGATGGTATTGCAGTGGACTTCAAAATCTTTGCCTTCTGGTTCCAGGGGTGCACGTTAAGATTAGGAAAATGGTCCTAGAAAAACACCACCACCTTCCTGTCAAAATCTCTTTTGCAGGAATTGTTGCTCTTTTTATGAATAAATTATATAAAAACGTTCCTTGGCCAGCAAGTTTAGATATCACATTGCTTCATAAATGGTGAGGCGGGGAGAGCTACCAGCCCTCTGTGGAAAAGAATGAGTGTTTAGATACTTTGAGACTAATATAGAGATTTATGACTGTGCACCCAAATTTCTTCACCTGGTCTCCTTGGTGACAGAGACTCACAGACTGTGTAGTAATATTTGACTTTGGATTCCTGTCCCAGCTTCATAAATACAACTTGGACTCAGCCACAACAGCAGTTTTACTAAAACATTTTTTTATTCTAAGACCAATTATTTATATGCATGAATAGAATAGAAATTTAAATTTTTAAGAAAGCAAAGTGAAAAGATATTTTTCTTCATCTATATCTAAAGGAAATGAAGAACAATGCCGAACTGGTAACACAGTAAATCATCTCCGATGCCCGGGGAAATCCTTGCCTTTCGAGCTGACACCCTTCAGCATTACTCCGAACATAAGCCTGCCTTTCTCACGCCCACTGTTCCCTCTACCTGAAGCACGCTGTCAGAAGTAACAGGGGGCTTGAGCTAGCTTACTGGCTTGCGAACTTCTCGAGCGCAGGGACGCAAGGGCTCTCCCTTATCTTTGTAAGTGTTTGCAGTACCTAGAACTGTATTGTGTACAAGGTGGGAGAAAACAATCCCAAGTTGTACTCGCTAACTTGCTGCATTTTATGCAGGTCTCATCGGCTGCTTTAAGTCCTTTCCAGAACCAGTGTAGGTGGCATGTCCTCACTTAAAAGCTATTGCAGCCAAGAACTCCCTTAACCACTAGAGTGTATTTAGTGAGTTATTAGATGTTCACTAAGTTTTTACTTAAGTGAAAGACATTACGCTGGGCGTGTGGGACACATACTAAGGAGAACTTACCCTGAGGAAACTTTACCATTTAATTGTGAAAAAGAAGACTTAAACCTTTTGAAAATCCAATAGTCCTTGTAAAATAACCTCGTGAGGATTTGATGCCACGATAAGTCAAGTGACTGACAGGAAAGCACAGCAAGTCTGGGGAGACTTCCCCCCATGGAGAGTTGAGCTGGGTCTCAGTGGATTGGAAGTATTTGGAAAACGGGCGTGAGGAGGGTCTTCCAGTGAAGGGCAGTGAGGGCAAAAGTGGGGTGGTGGGGAGAGCAGAGGAGCTGTCTGAGAGAAGCCAAAGAAAACCAATTTGGCTAGAATGCAGCTTTTGGGAGAATCATAGATACAGTTGGAAGTATGGGTGAAGAGCATATTTCAGAGGGCCGTGAGCACAAGGTTATGCAATTTGGACTTCGAGGTGCAAACAGAAAACCGTGTGGAAGGTTTTTGATCAAGGGAATGACCTCATCTGAGTGGTATTTTAGGAACATTTGGTGGGGAGCCGGGTACAGGATGAATTAGATGAGGTGGCAGGGGGCTGGGGAAGGGATCCAAGGCAGGAAGACTATTATAGTTAACTGAATCTACCTATTAAAGTACCAAGATCCTAAAATAAGGAGTTAGCGGTGAAAATACAAAGAAAGAACGAGGTACCAAAAGCCATTTTACTGGAACAAGACATCAGCAGGGACTATGTTTCTGAAACAGGTGGATTTGGCGGAAGTACCTGGTCTGTTACATGTTGGGTACAAATGAGTCCTCTATCTAATTATAAGGAGACTGAATTTGGGTATTGTAAATCAATTCTCCCATGAGCCGCTAGCATTCCTTGGGTACTGAAGAAAATGGGTTATGGCGTCTCTCAGGGTTGATCTCAGCAGGTTCCAGCTCAATACATCAATAAGTAACTTCAGCGCAGCATGCTACAAGAAGGGTGGCCGCTAAATTGTTTAGTATGGCTGGTTAAATTAATCACAAAGACTAACCCTTAGATCTTCAAAGAGCATGTTTTTGCTTGGGACACAGCACTGCACCGGCCAAATCCCACGTGATTAAGCTACAGCAGTAGCGGGTTACGATATTTTTGTTCAAGAGGGCAGACTTTTTTAACCCGCTTTGTATTGCGTGACAGTTCAGTCCAAGGGCTGGGAATAGTTGCAGTTCTCCACGTCGCCCTTGTTTAGGTTGTTCTTTCCTCTAGTCCCTACCCAGTCCCATCACCTAATTCACACCTCGTCTGGCACCAAATCTTCTAAAATACCAGTGAGATTGTGTCACTTCCTTGTTGTGCAAAGACCTATCTAAATGGTTTTGTTTACACAGCAAAGTCCAAACTCTGTATAACCTTTAACTCACAGCCCTGCACCGCAGACCCTAATCCACTTTTAGGGTTCATAATATGGAATCAATGATTCCAGCAGTGATTATATACAATTATATTTAACTATAATAAATACAATGATTATAGTTATACCAAATGAACACAATAATGTAGACTAGGGAATCTGTACATTCAACTAGGTTTAAATCACCTGAAGTTTAATTAGAGCCCAAGTCAAGATAAAAAATTCACTTTGATATTTTGAGTATTTAATTTTTAGATTTTTTGTTTAAGTATTTGTCATAGATATTTTTATATACTAAAGTAATCAATATGGTTGTTCTTTTCAGTGACTATGACTTTTTAAAAAATTTTTATTTATTAATATCTTGCTCTTTTCTAAAAGCAATTTAAGCTAGTTTATAATGATGTACTAAATATACCAAGGTAGCATATTTTAAAGTAGGTGGGAGAGAAGAAAACGTAAGTGTAGATATGTATGACCTAGGATTAGGCAGGGATTTCTTAGACATGACATCAAAAGCACAAGTAACCAAGGGAAAATAAATAAAATACACTTAATCAAAATTAAAATATTTTATGTTTCAAAGGACATTATTATGAAAGTGAAAATATAACTCAAATGGGGGGAAAGAAATGTAAATCATATATCTGATAAGAGTCTATTAGTCAGAATATATAAAGAACTCTTACAACCCAAACAAGGAAAAACAAATAACCTAATTTAAAAATGTACAACAGGTTAAAGTCGACCTTTCTTCAAAGAAAATATACAAATGGCCAATAAATGCATGAAAAGATGCTTTATATCACTAATCATTAAGGAAATGCAAATCAAAACTACAATAGACCACTGCATACCCACTAGGATGCTTATCATAAAAAAGACCAATAACAAGTGTTTGGTGAGGATAATGAAAAATTGAACCCTAATGCATTGCTAATGGAAATATAAAATGATACAGCCACTTTGAAGAACAGTTTGTCAGTTTCTCAAAAAGTTAAGTGCAGAATTACCGTATGACCCAGCAATTCCGCTCCCAGCTCTGGAACAGAGAGGACTGAGCATCCCTTTACGTACGCCCACGTAAAACCTGCACACAGGTGTTTATGGCAGCGTTATTCATAAGAGCCAAGAGGGGCAAACAACTGAAATACACATCAGCTGGCAAATAGACACATAACACGTAGCACATCCATAGAATGGGCTACTTTTCAGCAATTAAAACAATGAACTACTGGTTCATGCTGCAACATGGATGAACTTTGAAAACATGTTAAGTGAAAGAAACCAGACACAAAAGGTCGCATATTGTGTGATTCCATTTTTATGAAATATCCAGAACAGGTACATTCACAGAGACATAAAGCCGGGTAGTGGTTGCCAGGGGCGGGGTGAGGGAGGGCGAGGAATGGGGAGTGACTGCTGATGATACAGGGTTTCTTTTTGGGTGATGAAAAATATTCAGGAGTTAGTGGTGATGATTGGACAACTTTTTGAACATGCTAGAAACCACTGAATTGCACAATTTAAAAGGGTGAATTATGGTATGTGTATTGTATCTCAAAACCAGAGTAGGTGAGAAAATATGAACAAGCATGTAGAAATGAAATGGACCTCGGTGTAAAACTATTATCCCGTAAAGGCCCACACACTGTTGGATGTGAACTTAGCTCTAATTTGTGTAATTTATGGATTAGTTACACAATCCACAGTGTCGTCAGAGTCCAGTGTGGCTCAGGGTTTCATCGTGGGGACCGACCACAGTTTACTCCGTCATTTCGTGCTAGGTAGAATTTTGTATTTTAATAGCAGAAACAGCCCTTCAGCTATTTACATTCCACATTTTCCTTCAAGAAATACATTCTTTGTGTACACATTATTTAATAAAAGAAACATATTCCAGCTGTATGAACAGTAAAGCAGTTTTGGAACTTAGAATGAAACCCATTGAATTAAGCTGGTTCATTTGTATGAAAGGTTACTGATATAATAATACTTCTGTTCTTCCAATGTTTATATTCTAGTGGAGTGGCTTAAGGAGTGAGGAAACTTATTTTTTTAATTGACTTATGACTTTGCTGACCAAGCCGGTTAACATAGCTTTTTTCACTAGCCGAGCAGTAGACCAGAAGGCAAAACAATTAGCGAGTTTTGCATAGCCAACTTCTGTCCCACCAAAATGTTGTCTTTTCCCTATTTCTCATAACACTGTAGTACAGCCTCATTTTCTCTGGCCTGAGTTTAATGTAGTCAGTTTTATCAAACTTTTTCTTTGAATGACTTGTAATCTTTGACCCCTGTTTGGGAAATTCTTCCTTACCCTGAGATCACTAAAGCTATTCCATTTTCTCTTCTAAAAGTTTTACAGATTTTCATTTCTTATTAAGATTTTTAATCCACTTGGAATTTGTGTGTGTCTATATTGTAAAATAGGCATCTAATCCCCTCCCACCACCCCCCCCCACACACACACAGGCAACCAATTCACAGGAGCCCATTTTATTTAACTTTGGGAAAATTCTCAATTTGTGAATGATAGAAATTTTTTTGCATTTGTTTTAGATATTTGACAGGGTTCAGGACATGCTATCTCAAAATATTGCACCTTGACATACTGACTGTCTTACGCTGAAGGAATCTGAGAAATAAGCAGGTGCAGGAAGGACTTTCAGACGTTCCTTTGAAGCAGGTCATTCATAGGACATTCGCGTGAGAGGTGCCCTTCCCGGACCTGGAGGAAAGGAGTGTCCCTATTCCAAGACAAGGAATAGTGAGAGGAATCTGAACAAGCAGGCCCTGCTCTTCCCCCAGTTTCCCACGCTCGTGAGTTTGTTTTGGCAGGTGACACCGTACGTTTATATTAGTGCCTAGTAGACTTACCTTCGAAAACATGGCAAGGACAAGCAATGGGCCTGTTGATTTGTTTAGGTCCTGGGGCATGTCAGCCTCCCAAAGGGAAGTAAACACCTTTGATGATGGCATTTTGAGATTCAGTAGAATTTTTTGGTTGCTTTATTGCTATTTTTTATATAAATTCATATTTAACATTGTTTCTGCAAGGTAGACAGAGCTGAATTGCTGTAGCTCACAAAAACTTTTCACCCACAGGCAAAACAAAGCATCTTTGTGAAAACTGCAGATAATAGCTTTCTCATATAACCATAACAATAACAACAAGTCTATAAGCCTATCCCCCAAAACTTTTTACAAATCACACACTTATATTCTTCAGAGGTATAAAAAATAGTATCATATTTTTACTGAATGGGTGGTTAGCATTAAAAAAAACCCACACAACCCAGGTCCATAGTCCATGTTAACGGGTATCAAGGTGTTTCTGCCTGCTTTGGTCCTGCTTTGTACCTCCTCTGCTGCAGGAAACATCCTGGTACATAGAGCTTTGGCCTGTTCCTGCTGGTACCTCCGTCGTGTTCTTCACTAGGGGTGGAACTTGATAGCGTGCAGATGATGTGCCTTTTGAGTTCCTCAGTTATCATGCTGGAGATTTGAAAAATACACTCCCGACTGCTAATTTTGGAGCGAAGCCCTGAAGCTTGTTGAGGAAGCTTTCTTCTCCTTCTATTTTTTAAAAATAGCATTGAGTTATTTTGTGTGGCTGGAGGTGGAAGGAGAGAAAAGAGAAACAGAACTTTACTCAGGGTGCATGTAAAAATAGGAAAACGTGAAGCATGTTTTGACTTAATAAGCTTCGCTTTGCAGTAAGGGAATACGCAGGCTCATTTGGTGGCAGGCGTGTCTGGTGGCTGATACCCGCTGTGGTTCAGGAGCCCGGAGAGGCCTACCTGCCCATCTCCCCTGGCCTCACAGGCCACTTGGAGTCTCTCCTTAGGGTTGGGCGGTGCAGGTGGGGACCTGGCCCTCGGAGGTCTTTGTAAAAGGAGCCCGCTGTGCTCATGGGGGGAAGGCAGGGCTTCTTGGAGCTCCCTGGGCCTTGTTTATTAATACGCTGGGACCACTCTTCACCTCGGAGGGCCTTGAAAGAGTCAAGTGCAAAAGAAATAGCCTTCAGTGTATTGCCAGGGCATGCAGGGAAGGAGAAGGGATAGGGAAGACAGAAGGTCAAGCCTGGTGTCTACTGCCAAAGGCAGCTTGGGTTGTCTTGTCCCTAGGCAGAAGCCAGAGTGGCCGGGTTTCTCCCGCTTTAAGAATTCCTTGTTCTGTGAGGAAGATAATGACAGTGGGGACAGCTCCTGTTTGAGGGGCTTTACCTGCAGGCTCGGACTGTCGTAGACATTCTCCTTGGGTCCTCGCGGAGGCCCAGAGAAATTAGGTAACTTACCCATATTCATGTAACTAGTGAGTGGCAGAACAAGGACCCACGGGGAGTCTCTTGTCCAGTGCTCTCTCCAGGGCACAATCATAAATAACGTGCGATTTAAATATAATCAATATCCTTCCAGATGCGAAATGAGGCAGTCACTTTTTTAAAAAGTCAATAAAATGTTAGAGGCATGTCATGACCCTCCTACAATGACCAAAATGAACACATGCCAAGGTTTAATTTTACTCATTAATGAAGGAACCCCACAGATGCTATAATCAGTTCAGAAGAGAATTGAAAACCAGACACAATTCCAGATCAGGGGTGGTGACGTGAATATGTACATGGAGGCAAACTGACCTGTCCATAGGGGCGGAGGGAGAACATCCTCCAGATAAGACAGAGATTGCATGTTTCTCAGTCACCTACACTATAGAGAGGTGCAAAATCCCTCAAGGACAATGAACAGGGCTAGAATCAGATCACCCTCAAGTGTGGGTCCTATGTAGACAATCTCCTGCCCCTGTCATTGTATGTCTCTCCTGGTTCCCATAGTGGTCTCCTGTCTGTGGCGGCTCTGGTCCTGTCCTGAGCCTGCCTCCCCCCAAGTATTCCTGTCCTTGGAACTTGTCACTTTCTCTTCATCACGAAATTTGGTCAGACACTTAACAAACCACATTGGGGTCAGTATTCATTTACTCAACAGAGACGTGTTGTGCTGTTCTGAGGTTGCACACTGTGCTGGGTGCTAGGGACACAGCTGCTGGGGTGGGAGTCCATGGTCAGCTGTTGGGGGCAGTTGGGTAAACAATCGTTATGGGACAATGTGCTCCATGCTGCGGCCAAGGCATAGACTCTTTGTGCTATGGACTACAGCAGAGGGAGGGATAAGCTGAGCTTGGGCTGGGTCTTGAAACGTGAGTCAGATTTTGCTGATCAGAAAAGGGAAAAAGGAGCAATCCAGGGGCTGAGCCCCTCTGCCTCTGCTGGCCAGCCGGTGACAGGCAGCTCCTGGCCCCTCCGCTCTGCCCAGGCAAGGACTATGCATCTTCTGCCTGGGGAGGTCTTGCTGGGTGCCAGGCAGATTGTGGTAAGCAAAATGATTTGGGATAGGGGAAATGCCAGGAAAGGAAGTATTTTTTCCCTCCCCTGTCGCCCCTTCAAACGTGTGTGTGTACATGCATTTGTGTGTAAATATGAGATGAAGCTAAGTAAATGGTGACAATTTCAGGGGTGGGGAGGTTCTTAATTTAGGCTAAGTTTAGATCTCCAGAATTTTATCAGAAAAAAATATGGCTGGACATTGGAATCTGACTATATTTTATTATATTATTTATAAGGGCATTTAGTTATCCTCCATTGGTTCATTCACCAAGGACTTCCCTCCAGACTGATCTGTCTGACCAAAGCGGGGAGACATCATGTGGGCACCTCCATAGATGTAAGTGTTCAGAGGGGCCCTGCTGGCCACACAGCGTCCACTACTCATCTGCCCAGGAACGGTGAGAGTGTGTATTCCCGGGGCCCAAGAGATTCCCGCGGGCAGCCTCTGCTCCCCAGAGTGAAGGTCACCTGGGAGGGAGTTACTGCTAAGTAAGGAAGCTGTCGCAGAAGAGATCAGCCAGTAACGTGCTTGGAAAAGAAAACAGCTAATCCCCATTGCCACCAAACCAGACTTCACAAAGCTACTCGATCTATTAATACAGTGTGGCAATCCTCCTTACCCTAACTGAGCACAATTTCCAGTGACTTCCCAGGCAGCCTATTATAGAATAACCGACTCGTGGTGTGAGCTGGGTTTCCCAGGTGGGCTGACCCTGGCTCCGGACCCTTGAGGAGCAGAGTGGGGACTGGAGTCTCAGATATTCTGTTTGTTTTCCAGCCGCTGCTGGACAAGGTTTGCATTTAGACCCACCATTCATTGTCCTTGTTTGTTCATTTGCACAGCTGGAGTTGTGAGGATTGAAGGCCAGTGGCCGGCACATGTATTGACAGGGATGGGAAGGGCCATTCAGTGGTTCATGTTGTGTGGAAAATAGATTTGGTTGTCGTATTTCTTTAAGATTGAAGTTTCCATGTTTCCTGTTTCTGATTCCAGTGCATTTCCCCCAGTCTTGCTCCCTCCGTAAGGACCTGGGAAAAAGGGGTCAAGCAAAGAGGTTTCAGGGTGAGGAGGGTGTGATTCAAACGCTACCAGAAGTCGTTCTTTCCCAAAGATGACTCTGTGCTCTTGCTCATTGGGCAGAGTGGCCTTGGGTCTCCTGGCAGTCCTGTGAAATATGTTACTTAAGAAAAGTTTGTTGGATGTTTTGTGTGGACTTTTCATAAACAGTTGTTCATGGCTTAGTTTATAAGATTAATTATAGAGAATTATTCTGAAGAGGTGGAAGAAAAAGCAGATGTGTCCATCAAAGAATGGATATCCTGGAGGTGTTTAGCTGTAGGATAACGAGGTTGCCACAAGGCCCCCAGCATGCTAATGCAGGGTGGCGTCCCAGGCTGCAGCCAGAGCAGCCAGCACAGAGCTGCTGAGGTTGTCCAGCAGAGGTGGCAGTGGGACAAACACAGACGTCAGCCCTGCGGTTTCCTGTGGTCTGCCCTACCCTACACGAAGGCCGACGAGAATGGGCGCCCTCATGGCTGCAACACCTAGAATTACACTGTGTGCCTGACTCCAGCTATGAAAAGGCTGCTCATCTCTCATGGGGGGTGGAGTGGGGAAGGGGCAGCTCAATGACCTTGGCGTAGCACTTTCAGCCAGCACCAAGAAGACACGTGGTGACATGGAAAGACCAGATTTGGCATCAAGCTGAAGCCTCCCTGTGGACATTTAACCAACTGAGTGACTTTGCCCAAGGTCCCATGGGTCTTGTGAGACTGAAGATTCTGCTTCTCAGGGTTGTCTAAGGCTCAACTGAGATCATTTATGTGAACTGCCCAGTATAGCATCTTGGGCATGGTACGCAGTGAAAAATGCTTATTACCCTGTGTATGCAGAAAGCAGATATTTAATTTTCTAACTCTGAAACTGTAGCCAACATAAATTCAGTCATTTAATGCAGGGAGGCCAGTGGCCTTTTTTGGGGCGGAGGCATGGAAGACAGTGGCTTCACATCATGGTCCCTACTTTTCATTATATGCCGGGACATTCTTGCCAAGTTTGCCATGTGATGGTTGGTCATTATTATATAACAATATGTGCACGTGAACAAACGTTCAAACAGCATGAAAAACTGTTCGATGAAATCAGGAGCCTCCAACCCCACTTGTCCTCAGAGGCAGCCAACATGAGCTGTCATCTCATGTTCCAAGAAGTTTTCCCTGCACGTGTGCACGTAGGTATCTTGTTCTTGATACAAGCAAAAGCAGCCCCCACACGTTCTTCTGTGCCTTGCTTTTTTCCTTAAACTTAAGATCACATTGATCATGGGTGATGCAGAAGTTAGATGATTTGGAAGACCTTGGACAAAAATGGGATGAGAACTAATGGTTCAAGGCAAAGAACGAACATTGTTACGAATCTAGGACTTGAGCACCTTTAAAACTGCAAGGGGTTTAATTATATTCCATTGGCTTCAGTCTGATTCCCTCTGGAAGGCCTTCTGGGTTAATTACGGGTCCCTGGGACACCTGGCAGACACAGCCGCTGCACTGCCGCTCCACAGAGGTAATTAATCACCTCGCCTGAATCGGGAGAGAATACTCCATTCTTTGTCCTCGTTACCAGGAGCTTGAGGAGAAGGAACATTTCTTACAAAATGGAACCACATGTGATTTCTTTTTAGAATATACAGCAGTCATAATAAAGATGTTTCCATGTTGTGCTTCGTCTCACAAATAGGGGGGAAGGTTATTTAACTCTTTGGGGTCATCTATCGATAATATGGAAATTTTATTCACAGGGACACTATGTGCATACTTATTTTCTCTCTTTCCAGCTTTTTCCCTTTTAAAATATAATAAAGTCCTAGTTTCAAGAGATATCAGTGGTTATCTACCTCCATGGTACTGAGCTGGGGGTAGTTTTCTCCCCCGGGGCTCACAAGTCCATGACTGAAGACACTTTTGGTTGTCACAGCTGCGGAACTGCTTGCTTCTGGTAGACAGAGGCCAGAGGCGTAGCTTACTGTCCTACGATGCACAGACATCCACGACAAAGCGTCGTCTGGCCCCAGAGTCAAAGGTGCTGAGGTCGAGGAAGCCTAATTGATTGATCCAGTTCAATGCTCTTTCTATATGATTTCAATTTTGTTGTTAGTGGGTTGTTGTTTTTTTTTTTTTTACTTTTTAAAAATTGGAATATAACTGGCATATAACATTATATGACTCTCAGGGTACAACATAATTTAGCATTTGTATATATTGCAAAATGATCACTGCAATAAGTCTAGTTAATGTACGTCATCATACACAGGTACAATTTTTTTCTTGTATCGAGGATCTTTAACATCAACTTTTATCAACTGTGCAACACAGTGTCACTAACTAGTCACCATGCTCACATTACACCCCATGACTTAACATTTTGTAGCTGGAAGCTTGTGCTTTTTGACCATCCCCACCCATTTCTCCCACCCCCGCCTCTGGCAACCACCAATCTGTTCTCTGTATCTATGAGCTTTGGTTTATTATTTTGTTTTGATGTTGATTTTAAATTCCACAGATAAGTGAGATGAGGTGGTATTTGTCTTTCTCTGTCTGACTTACTTCTCTTCACATAACGCCCTCTAGGACCCTCCATGTTGTTGCAAATGGCAAGATTTTGTTCTTTTTATGGTGAATAGTATTCCATTTCACACCATATACTTTTTTATCCGTTCGTCCCTCAGTCAACACTTAGATTGTTTCTGTACCTTGGCTATTGTAGATAATGCTGCAATGAACATGGGAATACATATACCTTTCAAATTGATGTTTTCATTTTCTTTGGATAACTACCCAGAAATGGAATTGCTGGGCCATATGGTAGTTCTATTTTTAATTTTTTGAGGAATCTTCATACTGTTTTCCACAGTGGCTTCACCAATCTGCATTTCTACCAAGAATGCACAGGATTCCCTTTTTTCTACATTCTTACCACTTATTTTGTCTTGTTTATTTGATAATAGCCATTATAACAGGTGTGAGGTGGTGTCTCACTGTGGTTGTGATTGACATTTCCCTGATGATTAGTGATGTTGAGCATCTTTTCATGTAACTGTTGGCCATTTGTATGTCCTCTTTGGAAAAATGTCCATTCAGATCCTCTGCCCATTTTTCAGTTGGATTATTTATTTTGTTTTGTTTTTTTCCATTGAGTTATATTAGTTTTTTGTTTATATGGAAAGTGATACAATAAATGATACAAGAATAAACTGTTTTGTATACTTATAACTGCAAACCTACTTTTTTTAAAAAAAATTATTTATTTATTTTTAGAGAGAGAAGGAAGGAAGAAGGGGAAGGGAGGGAGAGAAACAGTGATATGAGAGAGAAACATCGATTCGTTGCCTCTCATGTGCACCCCAACCCAGGACTGAACCCGCAACCCAGGCATATGCCCTAACCAGGAATCCAACCGGTGACATTTTGCTTTGTGGGACAATACCCAATCGAGCCACACCTGTGAAGGCTGTAAACCTACTTTTGTCTGCACCTGTATTTATTTTGAATATTAACCCCTTATCAGATATGTTTTGCAAATATCTTCTCTCATTCACTAGGCTGCCTTTTCATTTTGTTGATGGTTTTCTTTGCTGTGCAGAATGAATTTTCTTGTTTTTGTATATTTCTTAGGACAGCAAATAGCCGTTTTAGCTGTAAGAGTCTCAGAATCTTTTTATATCAGTAGATAAAGCAAAGCAGTTTGCTTGCTCTTGCAAACATCAATGGCGAGAATTACCCCGCTGGCAAATCATTCACAGAGGAGGCCTCTCATTCTCTGTAATGTCCCCAGCCCCAGGTCCTACTAGGGTCTCAGTGGGCATTGGTGGCCAAATGAATGCGATACTGTGATGTGTTGGCATCAGCTGATAGGCTCGCGGCAGCGACCTGAGCAGAAATTTGGCACCAGTGTATACCTGGCTTCGCAATAACTATGACTTCCATGACAGCTCTGTTCCCTGGAAGTCTCCGTGAATGGAACTCATCATTTCTCCTGTATTTTCCCGCTGCTCCTGTTGGTGAGCAGTTCCAAGCAGTGTGAGCAATTACAGAAGAAACTGATACAAAACTGGCATCTGCAGAAACAGCTAGTACGTGATGAGCTCAGTGTTGAAAACCTGCATAAAAACCACTCAGGGAGAGGGTCATTTGTTCTTGGAGTTTTAAGCAACTCAATTTCCCCTTGGATTCCCAAATCATTGATATAATTTTCAATGGGAGAACTCTAATTTGGAAAGTTTACATGATATTAACTGTTAGCATGTATGTCCAAGATAAAGTCCGTTAAACAGAAGAAAAATTATTATCTTTAAGAAAACATCCCTTATAAGTTCAGGAGAATAGTGGTCCCCACATAAGAAAATCAGAACATGTTTTTTTTTTTTCTTTTGGGGGCTGTGGAGAGTTTTTTCCCCACTCTCTCTTTCTACTAATTTTAGGCCCCTGTCTGGGAAACACCATTAGAAGTTGCACATATCTCCCTACCTTACTTAATTACTGTAGCTGAAGAGCTGGAGAAACACAATTCTAACACTGGCCATAGAAGAGAGAAGGATCAAAACATCCTTCCATGGAAGGACAGGCCCAGTGATGACAAAAGGTTCTGTGTTATCTCTGCTTCCTATGGGGTAGCTACTCACCTGGCCTGGGGGACTGCAGAAGACAGTGACTCCAGGACAGGAACAATGACTCTTAGGATGGAGGAAAATGCATGTCTGACAGTACCAGAGAGGTTTTCTGCCTCATTCTCACATGGTCCTTTTGGGGAAACACCTGACTTTTTGGTGGTAAATGGCTGGAAAACTGGGGGCAGACAGAACCCCTATAACCTGGCCCCAGCCTGTACACCTAACCCTTAGGACTAATTTGATTGCTCCTACCCATGTACCCAACTCAGGAGTAATTTCAAGGATGATCTATAACATGTTCATTTTATTCATGTTCCTTGCCACATTGTATTTCTGTTAACATGTTCTTGTTCTTGGTATGCAAATGAACGAATTCAGAAATACAGTCTTCGGTCAAAAACAAAACTGGTGTTCCTAAGAAATGTTTTCTTTCTGATGTATGTACTTTGATTTTAAGCCTGAAAACCCCCAAACTCTGAGCGTTAAATACGTGACTGTGTGTTTCTCATGGAAGGGAAAGGTCACGGTGCAGGCTGAGGTCCGGAAGAGCATGGTTTTAACCACTGGGCCAAGTGAGGGCGAGTCAGCCGCGGCGTTAGCCTGGGTTGCTTATCAAGGAGGAGGCATTGCTAGGAAATACATGTCTTTTAAGGAATGTGATTTGTCTTTTGTTTCATTTTACTAAATGTGTTTTCAGTAGGAAAAGAGCAGAAGATTCCCAAATTCCCAGGCTTATCCTTTTCTTGCAACTGATTTTACTTGGAAAGAATTGAAGGAAGAGGGCTGGATCCTAATCCTAGGTGTGTTTGGGAAAATTAATGGTATTTGGCTAGCTAATTAGGAGGAAAGGGCAATGCTCCCTAGCAGAGCAACTAAGATGACTGGAATTTTCATTCTTGGCTCTCTCGGCAACTCCCTTGGCCTTTAGCCCATCTAAGAAATCTTTTTGACTTTTCCCCCTGCATCAAACAAGAAGGCCTGTGCTTCCATGAAAGTCAGTACGTTTATGAAGGAAAATATTAACCATAAGTAACTTCTCAAAGGATTGCAATTTTGGATGCACCTTCAGCTTTGTTTTTCTCTGTGTATTTTTCTCTTCTTATCTTTTCTTTCTCCTTCATTCTTTAAAAATTATCAGAGGTTGGCTTTGGAATCTCTTCTGCCTTTATAGCATAATAAGGAAATACAGAAGGAGGGACAGGTGGAGGGGGAGAGAAAGAAATCTGAAGTTTTGTTTTTTTTCTAATTTATAATAATTCTTGTATATACTGTAAAAACATAATGTGGAGCCAATTTATTTACTTCTTATTACAGAGAGTATATAATTGTCTTAAGGCTTCCTTGCCGTTTTCTGAATCTGTAAATAGTTTACACCAAACCCTCTACTACTGGCATCTGTGCAGGATGCACCAAAATAAGCTGAGTCTAGTTGCTCTGCGTGGGTGTGTAATCCCAAGGCAAACCGAAGGCGTGTTTTGTACTCTTCTGCGGAGCTGCCTTCTCAGGTTCGAGGTTGGAGAAGGGCACAGCATCCGTAGTTGGACACATCTAGCTGTGACTTGGGCATCTTTGGTAGCATGAGTCACAAGGGCATCAGACCTCCAGAGTTCCCAAACCTCTTTCAAGTGCAGCTTGCATGTTAAGACGCCAGGATCGCTGGCTTCTATCAGTGCTGGTTGTTGACAGCTTTTCTTTTTTGAATGACTGTGTTTGACTGGAGACCCAGAAGAGGGACAGCAGAAAAAGCCCCCGACTGCATGTCCAAGCCTGTTCTGGGCTCAGTTTGATCACTGTCTGAGCTGCAGCAAGTCACTTAGCCTGAGTGAAGTTCTCGTCTTCTCATCGGTGAAAGGTGATGTGAAGTCTGAGGTGCCAAGTGGATGATTTCATGATCTAAATGAAGTTAATTCAAAAACCAGCCCCAACCCTGTGATTAATAAACAGGAAGAGAAGGCACTCAATCCCAGGCTAAACAATATTGGAAGGCCATGTCAGAGAATGCTCTTTTGGGAAGAATGTTCTAGAAAGTAAAATGTTTGTGAAGGCTGATTAAGATGTATTTTTAATGTTCCTGTCTCAGCATTTGTGGGAGGTAGTTTCTCAAGTCCAAGTTGGTATGCAGACCCTGTAAGTGCAGCCCCTTCCTGGTGCAGAAAGCAGACAGCACAGAGTAGGTCCCTTGTTTTGTTTCATTTGAGCCCTTTTAGCTGTTGCTCAATCTGCTGTGTGTATTTTTAGGCATGCAGACACATTATTCTCTGCAATGGTGATATTTATCAGTTACTGTTGTTTGTGTTCAGAGAAAGATGTGTGTGTCTTCCTCACTGTTTTTCTTATTCGGTAACTGAAAGGAATGGAGTTTTCTTCAAATCGGCCCCTTGAAGGGAAACAATCCTATTGAATGAAGCTGGCCGATTGTAACAGAAAGCAAGTTATAACTCCCTGAAAGTTATTTGGTGTTACCAACACCCCCCCCCCTGCAAAAAAAAAACAAACCCCAAACCTAGCACAAATGAAAAGGCTGTGCTTTCTCTAAGTAGATGCCACTGGTCGGAAGTGAGGGGTTAGAAGCCTTATAATTCCCTTCCCTGGGTACAAAGAACATGGAGGGATGGCTTCTTGGCTTTTATTTCCCCTTCCCCTGCATCTTGCACTTAGATTTTATTTCTCTCAGATGTGTCATTTGTTGCCAGGTCTTACCTATTATTGTGTCCTTAAAAACCCCTGCCGTTTGGGGATATGGCTCCTTTGTTCCTTCATAAAAGAATGCAAGGAATTTGGTGAGATCTCAGGTATTCCATCCGAAGGGGGCTCTCCTGTACTAATTCTAGGGCAGAGACTCAGCCCTGGGCTTCTGCCATCCCTGGCAGGTCACCCTGTGCCCCAGCAAGAGGCCCAAATGCTAGGCATTGGCTTCCTCCTTCCCAGGCATTTTCCTCTACCAGGATGTCTGCTCCAGCTTCTCTTCCTTATTAAATCCTGACTCAGGCATCAAGATGCTCTGTTCAAGTTATGCCCTGGAAGTAACAGGGCTAGAAGATGTGTATTTCATTACTATATGGAATTTAGGGAAAGGCAGCAATCCATCGCCTTAGGGTTTGACGTTCAATAGGTGAGAAATACCAATAAAAAATCATCGACAGTTTTATTGAGAAGATTCAACCTCATTCTAAAAAGCCCAAAATATCCTCATACCACAGACCAATCTGTACCAGGTTGTCCCACATGTCACTAAAGCTTGTCACTAGTAGCAGCAGACAGAGAGCTGCCATCTACTTAGATTTTATCCACTTAGCACGTGAGTGTCACCATGTGGTGACAGGAAAGTGGAAAACCAAACCAAGAAAGCCCGCATGGCCTTGCGGAGCATGGTACATAGAAAGTAGCCTGCAACCTTTTTCTTTTTCAATTTCCTGCCTTAGGCGAGTATTATGTTGGTTTGAAAACCATCTTTTACCTCCACACTGTGATTTTGAGGTCTTACGAAGGAACCATTGTAACTTTTAATATAGCATGAATATGCTTTGTATTGAAACATGTCTCTCTCATTCTGAAGTGTTTGCTGAATGTCTTCCATGTGTTCCTTCCGCTCCACTCTGTCCACCCTTTGTCCCACTCTGTGCTCCAGGAGCCTGACCGCATGCTGGGCCAGCAGCTCCCCTGACTTGTGTTTTGAGTCAGGCCCTGGTGGGAGATCTGAGAGGGAAGAAACTGCGGGTGAGGTGTTGAATCCTCTGCCCCTTTTCCCACCGGGTCACCATATCGGTTGTCTGTCCCTCTATTAAAGGCCATGGTTCCTATCAGCTAGCCCTCTCTGTTCATCTACCCACTTCAGATTCCAGCATCTACTATACCCCTCGCTTCTTTAGGGCTGGGGCAAAAACAGCCTTCCTCTGTGGCTACCACCATTGTGCCTGTCCCTAGCAGGTCTACCTGAATCCTCACCTCACCTTTGTAAATATCCCCTTTTTAAAACTCATCAAACAACTCAGTTCAATGTCCCGTCTGGTTCCTGACTAGACCCTGGCTGACGTGCAAGTCTAGCATGAGGGCTGGTCACGCCTGGTCCTAGCATGGTATGTGGGACTGTGAGACCTGGGGCTGTCATGGCTTTACACTGGGCTTCTTCACCAGTTGCAACACTGTCACCATGGAAACTGAACAGCACAAGACAAGGAACATACCCAGTTCCTGTAGAAGCCATCATGTAGCAGTGAAAGGGCTTGTGGTAAGTGGCAATGGAATGGCTGCAAACAAGACAGTCCCAGAAGAAAATGACGTAAAACCCAGTGCAAACAAATTTCCAGTGGGAGGCTGGATAACGGCAGACATCATCCTGCTTGTAACAAGTACAAATAAGGTGGCTCTTGTTACTGTTGTTCTTGGGGCGGCTGAAAACGTAGGGTCTCAGACAGAGGCACCATATAGGGGCTCTAGACACCTCCACTCTCAGGTCTCCTACTAAGGCCCCCCATGGACCCAGCTCAAAGCGGAAGCCCCGGATGCAGCTGTAGCGGTCGGGCTAATGACCCCGGACAGTTATAATCCAACCAACTCACTGTTTGCTGCCCAAGGGAACTTTCTCCTTCTTTCTTTTAGAATTGAGTGCTGTGGAGTGGGGATTTACAGACAGTGTGGAGGGGGGCATATCTCCCTTCCCTTCTGTGCCCTAGAAAACGCAAGTCTGAGTTGTGGAAGGCAGAGCAATGCCATTGTGTTTCTCGTAGGGAAGTTCTGAGGCTCCGAGCTGTTGCCTAAGAACATGAATAGAGTAATATCTGCTGTGTGGTCCAGAGGTGGACGTGGGCAGTGGGACCATTCTGTGGCCAGTGCACAGAGGCTAGAAGGTACATGTGACAGAGGACAGAGGAGGTGTCAGGTGGTGCCAGCAGGGAGAATGGCGGAGTCCTCCAGGGAGGGCTCTGTTTGCCACCATGTAGGGTAAGAAAATAAATGTGTGTGTGCGTATACATTTTATGGACATATGACCATGAGAATGAATATTAGGGCCCCTCCCAGAACTTTGAAAGGGGTCCCTGAAAGTGAGAGTCCCTGAGGCTTACACATCATTACCTTCCTGGAAATCCACTTCTGTTCATTTTGCTGGAAAGGTTGCCTGCCACCTCACTCAAGCATTAAGAAACTGACCCCAGGCATTATTATCACCTAGAAGTGGCTTTTAGGATACGTACATTTTATTACTTCAGTCTCTTTTTTCTCTTCCCTTTCTTTCCCAGTTGTAGGGAGAAAACAAGTAGCTCTTTTTTAAAGCACTTAATTCATTTGCTGTTCTTTTATTCTTTTGTTGTTGCTGTTTCATTCTTCCCACTTTTTTCCTCTACCCTCTCTTGACCTTTTCCTTAATCAGAAACTCAGTATTTGTTTTCATGGGTGTTGCTCTTGCCTCCAGTTATCAGCCCCCTCTGGTTTGGGGATCCCAAGAAAGGAGGGTCCCTCACGCATGACAAGATGTTGTGGCCCAGAGTCTGGAGAAGGACTTGACAGGATCTTACCTGCTGTTTTTCTGTTTTGTTTTATTTTATTTTATTTTTTTAGGTGAAGAGGTTTTGTGATGACCTCAGAGGGTGTAGCTGCTTTGCTATCCGTGACAGCCTTGGAATGGTGCCTGTTTCCCAACATGCCAGTAGCTGCATCACTTTCCCTGGAGACAGCTCAGTGTGCATTTCACCCTCACCATCCTTCTCACTGGGGCTTTCTTTTTAGATGTTTCTTTTTTTGAAATTGATTTTTAGAGAGAGAGAGAGGGAGGGGTGAAGTGGAGGTGGGGGGAGAGAGAGGGAGAGAGATTTGTTGTTCCACTTATTTATGCATTCATTGGGTGATTCTTGTATGTGCCCTGACCAGGGATCAAACCCGCGACCTTTGCGTATTGGACTGACACGCTAACCAGCTGAGCTACTTGGGCAGGGCCTGGATTTCCTTCTAAATGCCCTTTTCCTTGTGGCTAAAGAAGATTTGCATAAGGTTTCCCAGCACCAAGACTGTTAAGTTGTATGTGTTTTGTTTGCATCTCCACGTGTGAACAATTAAGGACCTGCTATTAAAACAGGCTTTGAAAAACTGATTAACAAAGTAGCTTAAGAAGAGTGTGGAAAGCCCTGTCATTAGTTTCTAGTGACCAGTATTCAGGAAGCCTGGGGCAGTGGGATTGATAGTTTAGTAACTCTGTCATTTAGAACAGAACCCAACCGAAACCCAAACTGGAGACCTTTGGGGTATTAATGCCTCTAACCGCACTGCCCGCGTGGGAGCCACTGACCACATGTGGCTGTGGAGCACTTGTTGAAAGGAAAATATTTTTGATGTATTGGGTTAAATAAAATAATTATTATAATTAATTCCACCTGCTTCCTTTTACTTTTCAAATGTGGTTACGGAGAACATTTGAATGACATATACGGCTCCCATTATATTTCTGTTGACAGTGCGGGTCTCTCATATGCCATGCTGTGTGCCAGCAAGTATATTAATGATGTCTCACAGGCTTCCTGGAAGTCAAGGGAGAGGCTGTTTTGGTTTCTCACAGAACTAGGCAGGGTTTTTAATTTTTTTTTCTTAAGTTGAACAAAACTCTGAAACATAATGAATCAGTGCAGCAGTCCATTCTCTTTCTAGTGAATGGGAGTTAGGATAATGAAATCCCTTGGGGGACCTTGTAAATCAAACACAGAACAAGTTCTCTGCCTTTAGGAAAATATTTCCCCCAAAGGTTATCTCCAATAACCCTACGTCTTCCTACCATAATTCAGCGGTTGCCTTGGATGTACTTAGCCTCAGGATTCATCACATTGGTGTCTAGAGAGAAATTATTCTCTTACCTCTTTTCAGCTACAAGCCCTACTTGGTGCACTCCCCTCCAGGAAAAAATTAGGTAACAGGATTTGAATTTCCTGTTGTTTGTGCTTCCATATTGGAATGTGCATTGAGGTGTTTCTTAGGGTCAACTTTGGTGCCATCATTGCCAGTGACATTTGTGAGACCAGCTCATAGTTTAGGATTTATTTATTGCGAAGGGTATGCCATAGAACTTGGACGGTTGGTCGATGACAGAGCTGGTACAGCTACTGCTATGACAATATTGTTTGTGTAGCTTAGGTGATAGAATGCTCCTTGTAAACAAACAACCTAAAGTTTGTCCTGGAGAGAGGGCCTGTACCTAAATCGATTCAATTCCCAAAGGCTTCCTAACCCTTTGAACTTGGCTGTACTAGCTTGTGTGTGGTTAGTTTTCCTACCTCTTTTTCTAGATATTCAACAGATTCTGGTTGATTGTCAGAGTCTGAGGGTGACATCAAAAAGGAGTGTATTGCACTTGAGAGTTGGGTTTGAAGATCTGAGTTTGACTTGGTGATTTTTACAGGGATTGAGTCCTTTATATTGTATAAGCATGGTGACTGTCTTGTATTAGATGTTTCAGGGTAAGCCTGACCTGTTGGCCATTTGTCGTGGGAAATAACCCAATGAAATACATTGACAAACAATTTGATTCACATCCCCACCCCACTACCCACAGCCTGTCTTTGCACTGCAGTCTTCTGCACAGGAAACAAGATAGTTCATGCAATTTCAAACTCTTCATTATGACTTTTTGTGTTGAGGCTACCTGCAAACATAAATGATATCTTAAATAACTTCCTTTGGAAGAGACATTGGCTTTATTTTCTTGCTCTTTTCTACTTTAGCGTGGCACTAAATTTTAGAGAGATAGCTTTTGTTTTTGTGGCATCAGGGGTCTGACTACATTTTTGTTGAATGAATGACTCCTTACATTTTCTATCTGTCTCATTTTCTATCTGTCTTTGCTTATCCCCAAACCATTTCCAGTTCCCTTCTGCATACTTATTCATCAGGTTCAACCTCTGCGAACATTTTTCAGAACACTCCCTCCAGTTTCCACTATTCTCGGTCTTTCCTTACTCTCTTAATTTGCATCCTGCCCACATTCAGTGACCTGCCCCCTCATGAACCATGGCAAGATCCTCATGGTCATGCACATGTGACTCTGGGATGTAGGATGATGGCCAGCAAGTATACCTGTTGGATTTGTACCCTAATCCGAAGTCTTTGTTAATAAATTACATTTTAGTAATTGCTTTAAAACATAGCTCAGACTGGTTGGTTCTAGTTAAATCAGAATTCTGCCTGTTGTTTTGTTTTGGCATATAAAAAATTCCTATGCTCTTGCCTGGAAGGTCCTTGAGCGTGAGCACAAACACCCCTCTATCTAGGGTGTAGAATATGAAATGTGTTTCTGCCTGGAGGTCACGGTACAGGGTTTCCCAGCCCCTTCTCGGAGCTCATTCTGCACGTTGTTTAGTTTGAGAACTAGACCTGGTGCTCAGAAGGAGAATTCAAACTTTTCTTTCTTACCGCTCCACCCTGTTGTTTAAGGTACTTCAGTGAACTTGGGAATCTTTGGCACAACTACCCAACCCTTTGAAAAAGCCCGAAGAGTGGTATTCACGAAAGGAATTACCAAGCAGCTTTCCACTTCGGCTTATGAACTATTCATGAGCATGTCTTTGAGAATCAGGATTCACTGATGTTCGGCTTGACTCCTTTGGAGCCAGTGAGTGACTCACTAAATCTTTATCCTGGGAAACAGTCTGTGTATTCTCTTTGTAGAAATAGCCCGTAACCAAGTGTACTTTCACATTCTCAAGCTTGCCAGGAAAATAAAAAAAAAAGACACTGGACACCTCTAAGAAAAGAAGAGACTGATTTGCCCAGACCATTTTCTTAATCTTTTCCCCCTCAAAATAACCATAGGCAGGCTTTCCCTGTAGTCACTGTATTGAAAATGATATGAAAAATGAGCTAAAGCCGGTTTAAGGGAAACTTAAAACTAGGCATTAGGGAATCCCTGCCGATGTGCAGTGCACATCCTCAGTTCAAGTTCAGTAGCTGGCCAAAGCTGATTTGTACATAATCCCCATTTATGAAAATATCCTACTGAGAAGCACTATATAGTTACTTTTTTAGTTTATGTGGCTTAAACTCTTGTTACTCCACCATTATGAGTATGTGTGTGTGGCAGGAAATGAGAAAGAGAGAGAGAATTTGTTGAAACCACTAAGTAACCAGAAAAGGCAAACCACAGAAATGCCAGGAAAATTTCAGGTGGCCAGTGGCAGCCTGGATTTGGGCAGCTGATGTCACAGGCAGAGAGTAACACAGTATTCAGAAGTCGGTCCGTGGTGATCTAACTACACCAATAGGAAGTGATTCGTTTTATGAGAGCGTAGTTCAGTATCTTTTTTTTGTGCATCTCTAGGCATATGAGTACATACTTTGCATACTACTTCTACAAGGAATCCACAGATTTTTTCCAGGAATGAAGATTTAGTGAGTACAGGAGTCAAGCACATTATAGCGAGAAGGCTAGAAGCTTCATGTGAGAAACCAATTCTCCAGTAGGGGGTGGTGATGGACCGTGCCCTTGCCAGTGGCTGGGAACCTCCTGAGTTCTGTTCACATGAGCAGCCCGATATGCCATTGAGTGTCTTATTCTCACAGAATGCATTATAAACTAGGACCAAATTCAAGGAGCATGTATAGAGTGTGCAGCATATAAAGTATAGACCAGGCACTTCAGAGGCAATGAAGGTGACTGAACCCCAAACTGAGTAGGTGTTTCTCAGGGCAGTATTCTTATAGTTTACAGGCATGGGCCTGAGAGGCAGACAGCTTGTACTGGGACCCTGGTGCTGCCACAGGAGGTATGCGACCTTAGGGAAAGTTGTTCCGTCTTTCTCAGTCTCTGGTTTCCTGGCTGTAAAACGGGTACAGTAATACCTACCACTTCTTCCAGCATTACTCAAACATAGAGCTGTTGAAAGACACACAGAGACAAGTACTCCTACAAGGCGAATGTGCTGTGATCAGGTTAGATGAACTGTGGGAGCAGCGAAGGGCAGAGGGAGGAATGTAGACTGGGGCTGGAAGGGACAGCTTCAGGAGGAAGTAAGTGGCCTTCCAGCTGAGTGTTGAAGGTGAGTCAATTGTCGTGATCAGCGTGTGGGGGTGTGTCTGTGAGGGGATGGGAAGGGTACTCCTGGCTGGAGAAACACAGATCATTTTTATTCTGTTTATTTATTTCTAAGGTTGGAAAACTCCTAATATTTCACAAAATCTATTCTGTGCACCAGAACTGTTCAGTTTTACTCAGCATAAATTATATATAGGATTTTCCTATTAGGGGTTTATCAATGTCTAAATTAGTTCATCTGAATACTCCCAAATTTCACAATTAAAATCAGTAATGGTATCTGATATAATTTTTATTTTTAAAAATCAACAGATGAAGTAACTGCTTAAATATTTTCATTATTAAGAATGAAATGGCTTGGGAACTTCTGAATGCCTAGTAAGGAAGGCTGTGTTGTAGTTGGTAGAGTTTAGCTGTCGTTCCCAGGAACACTTCTAGTAT
>VMDR010007845.1:0-38809 GCA_007922815.1 Macrotus californicus
GTCTCTGGTTCTATTTTGCTTGCTTGCTTGCTTTGTTGATTAGGTTCCACGTATAGGTGAGATCACATGGTACTTGTCTTTCACTACATGGCTTACTTCACTTAGCATAATGCTCTCCAGTTCCATCCATGCTGTCGTGGAGGGTAGGAGCTCCTTCTTTCTTTCTGCTGCCTAGTATTCCATAGTGTATTTGTTCCTCAGTTTTTAATTTGCTAAGAGAGTAGATCTTAAATGTGCTTATCATAAAGAAAAGTGTGTTACTATGTGAGGTGATTGATATTAACTAAACTCACTGTGGTAATACTTTTGCAATACATACACACATATATCAAATCATTCTGCTGTACATATTGGACTAAAAAATGTAATATGTCAATTATACCTCAATAAAATTGTAAAAAATGGCATAATAATTTATTTTTAAGTTGTATATCAGATTCATTCTTATCCCCTAGAAGTCCATTCAGTGATAGGGATTTCTGGCTTTGACTGAGTACTAATGTTAACACTTGGCCACTTTTTCACTGGAGCAAAATTTCTATTTGTACCGCACATGGAAATTAAGCACAATGTGGAAAGGTGAACCTGATCGGAGCTAAGGTCTTCTGGTTGAAGCGTTTGGTCTCCTGAAGCTCTAAACAGAAGCCACCTCAGGGCCTTTGTACTTGCAGTTTGCTCTGCTGGAGGCACTTTTCCCTAGGTCTTCACCTCACTGTTACCTTATCAACATTCAGGAACTAGATCAAAGTCTCTTTTCCAAAGGCCCACTCTGACATCCTAGAGAAAGCGGCAATGCATCCAGCCCAGTCACAGTCTATCCCAGGCCCAGCACCCTGGATTGCTTTGCTCCTCTGAGAATATATCACAAGTTGAAGGTTTTGAAATTTTACACATACAGTGTCTGGCACAAATAAGGCCCCTTGTTTATTACAGAATCTTTTATTACAAAATCATAAGCATGTAATTCTGTAACATAACAACATCACAGTCAAGCATATTGTAATGACATTTTAGGTGAAGTGTTCAAATTAAAACTATAAATTATTACAACCATATTAGTACCCTACCAACCACACTCAAGCAAGTGTCATTTCAGCCAGACCTTGTATACATATATGTGTGTGTGTGTAAATATACATACATATGTATATGTGCATTAATACTATATATAATATATACACAATACATATATACTATATATATAATATCATAGTTGTGAGTACATAAAACAGAGTTTATTCTTATACCATTGCTCCTTGTTTTCTCAACAGCTCGAACATGCTATACTAACCTACAATTGTTGCCTGCATGCTCACTTCCCCAATCACCTGTAAGCTCATTCAGAGCACAAAGTAAAGCGTATCTACCTCCCTATCCTCAGCACCCACCCCAGTCTCCTTTATACAGTAGGAACTGTGCGTTTAGCCATGTCATTTTGGACAAATTACTGAGTCTCTTTGCACTGTACCTCAGCTATCTCCTTTGTAAAGTGAGAACCATGTTATTACCCATTGTCACAGGGCTGTTAGGAAGAGTAACTACAAAAGCCCCATGAGGGCAAGGATTTAACATATTTTGTTCATTGCTGAATCCCCCGTGCCTAAAACAGTGCCTGACACACAGCGTAGGTCCTCCATAAGCAGTATTTCTAGCATGACCCAAGTCTGATACCCCATGCAAAGCACTTGGCACAGTGCCTGATCTGTACGTGCTCAGTAAATGTTAGCTATTATTAGTAACTGTATTCTGGTCAGTGCCTGCCTCAGGAACACACACAGGGGCTAGAAATTTTTCAGACATTCTTTTAAGATGACATTTTCCTGGTCATGTAGCAATTCCTTAGTCACCTGCACCAAGCCCTCCCTCCTTCACAGACCCTCCCTGCCTCCCTCAGTTCCCAGGAAGCACCATCTCTTCCGAACTACTCCAATGTGCGTTGTGAAGGGCCCTTGCTGGACCCTGGTCACCCTGACTCCCTAAGCAGCTCTCCAGGTGCTCTTGTTACCCTCCCTCCCTCAACAATGTGGAGTGATTGCTAGTTGAGTCCACTTATTTAGTAAGCTTGGCATGACACCCTATACCCTTTGCCTTTAATAGCAACTCCCCCCTCACCCTGCACACACACATGTCCCCTATCTCTCTCTACTTCCCACCTCAACTCCTGCACTTCTTGCAGAATTCTGCCCACAATTTACTAGATTTTGTATTTGAGGCTTGGATGAATTCAAGTCATTAGGCTGACTCAGGTTTCTCATTCCCAGACTCCCTAGCAGGGCCCTCAGCATTCCAGAGAATGTGTGATACCTGGCTTCCTATGAGAAGAGTGATTGCACTTACAGCACCCTCCAGCCAGGTGCCACCATTTACTGAGCCACCCTGCACCTACCACTCAGCACTTCCCAGCCCACCCTCTGCCCTCCATCAGGACCTGCCTTACATTCCCAACCCCCACCGTGTGCCCACATGATGTACCCTGGGAGCTCCAACCCTGCCTGTTTGCCTTCGCAGGAAACCTCACACTCCACCTGGACCAGGCCCAGCCTGCAGGTGTTCCTCTTGGTGTTCAAAAGACAGACTGTATCCTGATGGAGGGGACTGGATGAAAGACCTGGCTCCCCCATTGCAGGATGCTGATACATGAGCTGGGTCAGAAAGAAAGAGTAATTACCTGAGACTGCTCTTCAGGGGAAAGGCTACAGGAACGCGGAGTGATGGTCTCCTAGGACGAAGTTTAGAACTGCACAGCTGCTGGGAGAAGCAACTGACCCAGAGAATGTGCAATGGAATAGGTTGCAGCAGCTTGGACTATGGCAGAGGTTGATTGGGGACCCCAGAGTTCCACCCCAGAGGCCCTCTTCGCTGCCCAGCCCTTTTCACTCCTGGAAGAGTAGAGGTCTGGGGCTGTGCATGCGCAGTTCCCTGCCCTGTTCAGCCTCAGATGGTCCTGCCCGGCACTACCTTTGGGCCAGAGCCCCTTGCCCACACCTGGCCAGGCCACTAGGGCAGGAGCTGGTCCACTGTGACAGGGGAGAGAGGTGCCAGAGTCCATGAACTGTGGGGTTTGTGTGATAGGTGGTGTATATTAAGACTTAACCTATTTCCATGGTGTGCACACAGGGGTGTCCAACCTTTTGGCATCTCTGGGCCACACTGAAAGAAAATGAGTTGTCTTGGACCACACATTAAATACACAAATGCTAATGAAAACAAACAAAATATTCTCATAATGTTTTAAGTAAATTTATGATTTTGTGGTGGGCCGAATTCACAGCCATCCTGGCCCCCCTGCAGCCCTCGGGCTGTGGATTGGACACCCCTGGCAGGATACCCCAGGTGACTAAGACAAAGTTCTTACGCTTGAGGAGCTAAGAGGATGGCTTCAGTGGCATATAGATGGCGTATCTCATCCTTCAGAGGCCCCTAAAGAAAATCTGCCCTCCTGGGAGCTCTCCCAAGGAAACCCACCTCTCTCCTGACCATCCCTTTTCTCTGTGTCCCCTCAGGGTCTGTATTGCCTGAAGGGGGAGACACTGGAAAAGGGATCACCATTGGATTCCACACTTGTACCTGGAGTGCCTTGCTAAATGGGCTTTCCCTGAGGTCCTCCAAGCACTGGAAGAGGTCTCAGCACATCCATCTCCCAGGGGCTTCTGGCATATAATAGGCACTTGATAACTGTTTGTAACTAAGGTGTTTATGCAGATTTTATCGCATCCTTATAGTAGTAAGCTGATGTTGCTCCAGGGCTTGGAGTGGCCCTCCAGGTCCTGGACTGTTACACAGACTTAGTAAAGTTCTCAGCTAAAGAAGCAGTGAACCACTACTTCAGACAACCCACCCAGCCCCCCAGGGAACAACCCCATGACCCACTGACAGTTTCCTGTTCCTGTCTCTCCTGCACCTATTCAAAGGGCCAGCTCTCACAGCTGGCTTGCTATGTAACTCTGCAATTTATGATGTATTGGGCTTTGAGAAAGTCAACTCTGAGTTTTGTTTTCTCATCTGTAAAATGGAGGTTAATCTAGCTTTCATGGTTCTTGTGAGGATTAGAGTGATGTTTTCAACAGTGTCAGATAGTTTTAACTGTTAACACAGTAAGAATTCCAATGCATATTGTGCTTGTCACTGTTAAGAATACTTGAATTGTGAGGGAGATCAGAATATGCCGCCCCAAATTATGGCCCTTGGGCATAAGGATTATTTTGAACTAAAGGCGAATGAGAATCAGAAGTTGCAGAAAGAGTTCTCGCTCCACCCCTCATTTGCCTAAAACCTGGGCATAATTTCCCTTTGTGAAGGCTTCTCCACACCCTCTCCCCATACCAAGAAGAGGAGAGTGACTCTTATTAGCAGAGATGGAGCGTCAACACAGAAATATGTTTGTATAAACAGACCTTACTAGAATAACCCTTATCTCCATCAGTTACCCTGTATTTCCCCCAAGTATTTCTTAGTCACTTTCCTGCAATATATCATCTCTCCTGAGGCCCAAACCAAACTCCTTCCATTGTTAAATGGTATATAAGCCCCAAGTCTAACCACTCCTTTGCATTAGGTTCTGTTCTGTGGACTCCAGGCATGCAAACATTAATAAGCATTGTATGCCTTTTCTCTGGTTAATCTGGCTTCTTTTTAAATCATAGGCCCTGTGGACTGAACCTAAAAGAGTGGAGGGAAAGTTTTTCTTCCCCAACACCTGAACTCACTCATTTAATCCTCCTAACAATTCTGTGAGGTAGGTGCTATCACCCTAATTGCCCAGAGAAGGATGTGGGCATACAAAGAGGTTGAGTGACCTGCCCAAGGCAGCATGGCTCATCAGCTGGGACACTCGTGAGACGGAATGGCAGAGGCGCTCTGATTTCACAGTCCCTGCTCCTAGTCCTTGCATAATAAACAGTAGTTTGTACATCAGCTATCAGGAAACTGTAGTTATTACTCCTGTGGTTAAACATCTATACATTCTCTACCTTTAAGCTAGACCCTGAAAACAGCACTTTCTACTTGCAAATATAAAAATATTTGAAGTTGGAATAAGGCATAGTTTGCCCAAAGGTGATGCTGTAGGGAAAACATGGACATAAATGAGGAATGTTCAGGACCCTGAAATATCATGTGCAGACTCCAAGCTCCCCATTAAACTATTTGCTAAAAGATGAAGTTCCAGCATAACATACTAACTATAACATACAATTCTGCCTCAACAATATTCATTTTACAACTTCCAATTTAAATAAAAGTTTTATTTCCAGTTTTTCATTCCAGGGCTTGTCTTCTTTTTGATTTCCTCAGTACCTTCATGCAAATTCTCTTTATTTTTCTACCACAAATCATAGATCTATTGCACAGGTGGCAAATACAAGGCCCAAGGGCCAAATCCAGCCCTCCACCTTGTTTTTCCCAGCCTGGCACCTTGTTTTTACTTGGTGACAGTGCCAAGCTCTCACTTAACTGTTAAGGAGCAGTTACATTTACACAGTCCTAAAATTACATTCAGCCCTTTGAAGGCAGCCGTGGAGCTGATGTGGCCCCCAGTGAAATGAGTTTGACATCCCTGATCTATTGTTTTCCTGGAATTGAGGAGAGATTTACTCAAATTTAACCTAAAGCTATAGATAATAATCCATGAAAACAGTTCCCCCAGACACCCAAGTATGTCCCTATCCAATATAGTAGTAGCCCAGAGGAATTCTTATGGCCCAGTAATATCTCCCAGGAATGGTAGCTGGGGGTGGGGGGAAGTTTCAAACTGAATCTGCTGACACTGCCCTAACTGTATTGCAGGCACCCAGTAATGACACCTTTGGATAACACAGAAAATGATTGTGTTCCAAGGATGGGCTGTAATGAGAGGGGAGGGCACAGAGAGCCACAGGCGGCATTCTTTCCAATCTAACAACACAACCGGGGGCAGGGGCAGGGGCAAATGTGTGCTTGTTTTCTAAATATTAAATACTGTTATGGGGTTTCCACACAAGGCTTTTGAGGAGAACATGAAATCCAAAGAGCCAAGCAGCATTAGTAGATTTTTAGTTCCTCTACAAAGATGAACAAGGGAAGGAGAGACTGGCCCATGTAATTGCGTGTGGTACTTTTTGGTCACTGATATAATTTCTCCCAAGAGTTTATAAACTTCCTCATTACTGAAGCATTGGGCAAATGACTAGGCCCTTTTCAGCCTTGGTTTATTTATCTGTTAAATGGGGATAAATTATAACAGCTAACCCATAGGACATTGTAATACACACACATACCTAAGTATATAACATTTTTAAATGTTTGTAGGTAGATAAATGGCTGGATAGATACATAGAATGAACTTACACAGTACCGGGCTCATAGTAAATAAATAATAAATGTCAGCTCCTCTGTCTCCTGATTGCCTCCTGGTTTTGATGGGAAAACATGAAATCAGCCCATTAGTATAGCAATAAAACCCCATCTTTCATGTGCTCGATGAAGACAAGATCCATTCAGTCTAAAGAAAGAGCTCAAAGTTGAAAAGCATCACTGTATAATCCTTTACAGGATGGTGACACTTGGCTGATTTGTCAAAAATCCTGCTACATAACCACACTGTGGGTGCTTTTAATGAATGTCAGATTTTAAGAATCAATGACATTGACATTACTGCATGGAGCAAAGACTGACGGCCCAACTCATAAATTCCCTGATGCACGTATTAGCAAGGAGGCAAAATGAGTTTTCTGTTCGCTGGTCTTGTTCTGCTGTCAGATTCTGGGGGACTTGCATTTCAAGCAATATATCTAATCTCTTTAAATTAAATTATCATCCTTTCACCAGCCAGAATTTTTTTAGAAGAATATTATCAACTAAGTGGATCAGAAAATATGGGTTTAAGTCTTGCTTCCTTGGTGAAATGATATTAAAATGAATGTTATTTCCCAGATAAATGACATGTTCCAAGGGTCATATACTACAGCTTTTATAAATGTTTTTAAAAGAGCCATCAACAAATCAAAGGAGGAGAAAAATATAGAATTAAAGGGAATTTCTTTCTTCAAAGGAATAGTAAATGTAATTTAGATTTTATCAAAACAATGATAACTTGTTCTACCTCACTTTGGCTTCTCCGTTGATATTATTTAATCATCAACACTATTATTGAATTGGTAGAGTGTGTATAGAATATTTTCCTGTATGAAAAATACTCTCAGTTTAGCAGCTCACTCAGATGTTGTTTTCAAACTAAATTCCCTACATACTACCACAGTCTTCTAAAGTTCCTAACTTCTGCCTGTGCCTCACCCCTCATCCTATAGTTTGTCAACAACACAAAGCTTCTCAGTGGCAGAGGTCATTAATATTGACTCCTCTTTTGCTGTAGTAAATGCTCACTTTGAGTTCCCTCAAAATACAGACTGGAGACATTCAAAATGTCACTGTGATTTCAAAGTTAATAAAATTGAAGCCAAGTTGGCCCAAAGTCTTCCTTCCACCTAGTAGGTGGGAGAGAGAGAAATGGAACCTTACCTTCTTGACACTATAATATAAAAGTGAGCTAAAATCACTGGCAGCTGTACTTTTATCTTTACTTTTAGGCTGCCTAATTATGAAGCCTTCCTCAGTGAAGTCTAGACCAGGGTTCAGCTCACTTTTTCTGTAAAAGGCAAGATAGCAAATACTTTAGTTTTTGTGGGCCACACAGTTTCTATCACAACTGTTCTACTCTGGTGTAGCACAAAAGCTATAGACAGTAAGTAAAAGAACAAAGTGGCACTGTTCCAATAAAATGTATTTGTAAAAATGAGCGGTGGGCCACAGATTACAATGTACTAACCCACTATATCCATTATAATTTACTTACTTGGCCTAAGTCATATGTATTGTTTATACCTTGGTTAGATTCATAACACACGTATTATTACCTATGTTTATATCCTATCTCCAGGACTAAGTTTTAAATTTATTAGAGTGCAGAACCATCTTACCCTGCTTTGCCAGCCAATTTAAGTCATCCAACACAATTTTGACATCAGATAGTTTCTTTAAAAAAAAAAGATTTTATTTATTTCTTTACAGAGTGGGAGAAAGGGAGGGAAAAAGAGAAGAAGAGAAACATTGATCGGTTGTATCTCAGAGGCTGGTCTCCCAGGCATGTGCCCTGACTGGGAATCAAACTGATGAACTTTTGCTTTGCAGGATGATGCCCAACCAAATGAGCCACACCAGCCAGGGCTACATCAGGTAGTTTCTTAAAAGATGCCTGCTAATTGATCAAATGAGGGAAGTAATATGTTTATGTACTTAAAGGAGTTCTTCCCTGAAATTCTGGTTATAAGAGTCTGCATGGAGGCTGGATAGTTTTAGTTCTACAAATGACGATACATGCATCTCCATGTTTTGAGTTAGCTCCAAGTATCTTAGAATGTTTCACTCATTTTCCCTCTAATTCACCTAATGTCCACTTGATAAGAGGTTGTTAGTAAATAATTCTAGGAAATTAGATTGCTAGATTAAAATCACCAAATTGCCTTCTTGGTTAAGAAATACTGAGGGTACACTTGCTCTTAAGTAGAATTTCCAATAAATGAAGACTGAAAGGATGTAATAAACCCTGATAGAGATTCTACCACGTTTGAACATGATGGGACTATGGGCAGCCCCTAATGGTCTATGTCTCTAAAGGGAGACAGAGAGACAGTATTTTCATTACACTTGACAGTTCTCAGAGACTACTTCTTATTTAGCATGCAGAAAGCATTGATTGGGTTTAGCGCCTGGCCATGGAGGTGCTATCTCAGAGACACAGATACCAAAGACATTTGGAACTTAGGAAAACACATGTCATTTTGTAATCAGGAATTTGTTTTCTTAGTAACTCTGAAATTCCTAAGTAATTACTGAATGGCAGGCAATATTACGTCAGCTACTATCCCTGCTTCTTCAAGAGCTCTCTGTTTCATAATCTAGTCAAGTTTAGACTTGCATTGCAAAATAGGCAATGGTTTTCACCCCACGATACAGTGAGAAATAAAATAACCTTGCGAAGGTAGAATTTTTTTCTCTCCTATCAATGAACTTACACATTGGAGATTATACTGTTCTGTCAGGTAATTATTTCTGAAGGCATATAATCTATCATGTGTGGATTTATCCCCTCCAAGGAAGGGGACAAAGCTATTCCTAACCAGGGCAATAACAATGCATGACTTCACTGTGACCAAAAAGAATGTGGATGAATTTTGAAGGTGAGATCAACAGCTTTTCATGAAGAATATAAAATTCTATATGACTTTAATGAAATCGCCAGCCTTCTTCCTTAGGGTAATAACAGAAAAAGCCAAGGGTGTGGCAAGAATGACAGATGCCTCCATATCCCACAGAGGAGCACTAAACCACAAATCAAGAATAAAGTCAGGGAAGATGGAACTGCCTTTCAATCCAGCAATCCCACTGCTGGGATTATAACCTAAGAATCTTAAATCACCAATTCGAAAGAACCTATGCACTCCAATGTTCATAGTAGTGTCATCTACAATAGCCAAGTGCTGGAAACAGCCTAAGTGCCTATCAGTAAATGAGTGCATCAAAAAGCTGTGGTACATTTACATGATGGACTACTATGCAGCAGAAAGAAAAAAGGAGCTCCTACCCTTTGCAACAGCATGTATGGAACTGGAGAGCATTATGCTAAGTGAAATAAGCCAGGCGGTGAAAGACAAATACCATATGATCTCACCTATAAGTGGAATCTAATCAACAAAACAAATAAATGAGAAAAATAGAACCAGAGATTTGGAAATAAAGAACAAACTGACAGTAACCAGCGGGGAGGGTGCAGGGGATAACAGGATAAAGAAGGGGAAAGGACAAACAGAGGAACATGAATTGAGGACTCATGGGCATGGGCCATGGTGAGGACTGACTGTAGGAGTGGGGTGGGGGACAGGGTAAGGGTGAACAATGGGGAAAAATGCAGGACACATGTAAACTGAACAACAATAAATTAAAAAAGAATAAAATCAGAAACTGAAATTTGAACACAAGTTTCAGATCAAAATGATTGAGACTAAATGTGGATTTCTTTTGAATGATTTTAAATCTGAAAAAAAAATCTAAAAATTAAGTTTAGTATAGAAACTGTGTAGTATACTCATTAAGAGGTTAGGCATTAGCCCTAATCAATGAGAGTGTGAGTCCTAGCTCAGCCCGTTTTCAGCTGTGTGACCCCTGGTAAGTTATTTGAGCACTCTAAAACTTATTTCATAGATGAAGTTTTCATCTAAATAAGAGGGATAGTCCTAGTACTCACCTATGTTATTGTGAGAATAAGGAAAAGAATGCATCGAAAGTGCTTGTCCAGTGTCTGCAGCACAGTGAACACAAACACTCAAGATAGGTAGCTTTTATGGGATACTTGCGACCAGGGTGGAATGAAGTGCACCTTAATTCCTATAACACCAAAAGACTATATACTGCTTCAGGGTACCTCCTCCATGACATGGCTATGCCTGACACTGCTTATTTCTCCTCTTCTGACCATGGACAATACTCATTCACTTACCAAGATCTTATTGAGCACCTGCTATATTCCAGGTGCTTTAAAAACTGACAATAGCCCTGGCTGGTGTTGCTTAGTGGATTGAGTGCTGGCCTGTGGACCAAAGGGTAGCTGGTGGGATTTCCAGTCAGGGCACATGCCTTGGTTGTGGGCCAGGTGCCCAGTAGGGAGCACACGAGAGGCAACCACACATTAATGTTTCTCACCCTCTCTTTCTCCCTTCCTTCTCTTCTAAAAAATGACAACTCATTAGACAATTTCTGTCAGCCTGGATATTCTCTGACTTACAGTAACATGGGGAAACTATCTAAAAGGTATAATATGCATTATTATGTAGTAAGTCCCACAACAGAGATATAAACACTGAACAAGACGGAGAATGGAAGAATATATAAAGAGATCTCATTGGGGGAAAGCTTAGCTGCCGAGAACAGGTGACATTTTACTGAAAGATGAATAGGATTTTGATAGATGGAGATGGAGTAGGAAGACGTGAATTCCAAATTTAAGGTTAGTGGAGGAAATGGGGCAGAAGTGATCGAGTACTGGGTCCACTTAGGGTCTAGTGAGCACTCTAGCTGCAGTTGTTAGTCTTCTGCATGGGGACCCCCAGTCCCTTGAGCCTTCCCCCTTCTCCCACTCTGTTGTCTTCTTGGATCCATTTTCCAATAGTTATCTACTTCCTTTTATATAACTTTTTTGTTCCCCACCCTATCCCATTACCAGTGATGCTTATCATTTTTCCTTGACAAGTTCCAGCATGAGTAGCCACTATTGTCTGCCACCTCATTTCCCATGTGTGGAGAAAGTCATGAAAATAATGGTAATGCAGTCCAAGAAATGCAGTCCACTGGCCTCTGGCTCCATAAATTTATTGTCAGCTTCCTGTTGCATTACCCACAGTGGCTGACCCACACCTTCTCCAGGCTTCTCAGACTTCTATGCCTATTTCCGCTCCTTACATGCAGAGATTAAGACTCATCAACTTTAACTGCTTAAGTCTATACAATGCAAGAGCTTTCAATCTACCCGTTTTTAACCGTAGAATCGATCTTTCATTATTTTCTCTTACCATCATGGTCTCATTCTTATATCTGTAGAAGAAATAGCTTCATTTTTGCAGAATTCAAACTCTTCAAATTAAGGAAGTTTCAGTGGCTAGTATGAAGTATGTTTTTGGAAGATATAGGTCTACAAAACATTCTTTCTCTTTCTTCTGCCCCTTCTGGCTCTCTTCCCTCTTCCTAAAATATGCTTAGGCTTCCCTTTTCTTGAAACAAAAATAAATACAAAACCCTATACTTCTCATACCAAGCTATATAGCCAACTTTGTTTAAAAAAGAAGTCAGAACACATTTCCTTACAGACTTTTAACTCCTCAATCCACTGTGCTTGGTTTCTGCTCCTGTTACTCCACTTCTGCTCTTTGCTGAGTTGAAATGTCTTGCCCTACCACAGCAGCAAGTGATCTGTGTTCACATCCAACAGTTCTCACAAAGATGACCAGTGTTCTGCCTTTGAAGTTTCCATGTTTCTCCCACTTAGGACATATCAGTGGGGCTCATAGGTAGGGTATGGTGGGAAAATGTTAGAAGACCTGAGTTCAAGTCCATTCTGCAATTTCCTAGTTGCATAACCTTGGGCAATTTGCTTAGCCTCCCTGGGTCCCAGGTTCCAAATTCATGAAAGGGGGGATGATGCCACCAGTAAAGAGACTCACCTTGGAGAACTGTTGTGAGTTGAAAATGAGCTAATATGTGTAACAATATCTCACAGATATAAACTGTTTCTATAAGTATTCTCACTATCCCATCCTAATTCTAGAAAATGGGTCATCTGCTGGTGTTTGAAACAATCGAAGCCCAGCACTGTGAGGAAAGTGGGCCAGCCCCCACCACTCCCATGGCAGGATGGTAGAGTGGACAGTGATCGTTCTGGTTCACATCTTCCTGACCTTTCTTCTCCACCTCAGAGAGGGTGCAAGGAGTTGCCACCTCAAGCCAAATTAGCCCAAAGAAAACTTGCAATTCATCAGTGGAGTGACAAGCGCTCTGCTGGGTCAGCCTCAGAGCTGAGCTGAGATGTTACACATAGGAAGGGCAATAATAGAAAATGATTTGGAGGATTAAAGAGGAAAAGAAGGATGGTTTCTTTTCATTTCTGAAAGATGCACAGGGCTAGACTTAGCAAAATTGCCAAGCAGGTACATTTCATGAAGAAACACTTCACTCCTTTCTCTCTCCTCTCCTTCCATCCCATGCCTTGGCTCCTCTTGGATTTTTCAGGCTCCCAGAACTGGCCAAATGGGCTTGGCAGGCCAAGCAAAAGCATAGAACAGTCACAAAACAAGGACAGTGACACAAAATGCTATGGAAATATTTTGCTATCATAGGAAAAATCAAAACTGAGTTTGACTTTCTTACACTAATTTTATAGCATAAGCTGTATTTTGCATTGCATATCAGAGGCAATGGGCCATCATGTTCTCAGTGCTCAGGGCCTCCCTGGTTCTGAAAACACTGCCTCTGGCCTGCTCCCCCTGGTTCTTAGCTCCAAAGGCCCCCTCAGTGCTCACATATAGATTGCAAAGTTGACAGCTCAGTGAAACCAAAATATTTGTGACTCCTGGCACCTTAGGATAGGTGCTCCATCCACAAAACCCATTTGTATCTTAACAGGACTTAAAGGGGATAGATGATAGATAGATAGATAGATAGATAGATAGATAGATAGATAGATAGGCAGATAGATAGGTAGGCAGATAGATATGATAGATAAAACAAGGGAGAATTCCAGGCACCTCGATAGATCAGAAAGTAGATATTTGTAAAAAGAAGTCTTTCTGCTTCCCTCAAATCCGATCACATTAGTGGCTGTGGTTGATCCTGGAGTCTGTCTCTGCAGACTGTTTTCATCTAACTTTCTAATAACAAGTCTGGCAACAGGGCTGGCGAACGAGGGTGGGGGAAACACGTCGTTTCAGCACTTTCCTTGATCTTCAGTTATCCACAGAAAGTCACCCTAGGCACCTTCCCTACTGTGCTGTTACTTTATTTTTCTTCTACAGTTTATACCCAAATATATAATTTTTCCTCTTCTTGGATTGTAAACGGCTCAGTCACTAGGGGAAAAAAGCACAGTGATTACTAATGGGAGATGCCACTAAAGTTCCAGCTGTGAACAGGAGAAATTCAAGATGACCCATCATCTAAATGTCAACGCAAACACCATGCCATTCAGAATGAAACAAGGGAGGCTGCGTGCAGACAGCCAGAATATATTACCAATAGCTTATTTAGCGCCACAACTCGCGAATCTTTGCAAAGAAATTTAGGGGCTTCTCGCTTGATTAAATAGCCTGTGATGGAGGATTTAGCTGTTCCCCACAATAGCTGCATGCAAATGATAGATTCACATGGACTATAGCATGGAGAGCCCTTAGGGGGCTGTGCATTTTTAAGTAATTCTGCCATTGTTTTTTGCATAGTAATTGGAAATGTACATTCTATTGGGATGTGATTCTTATTAGAAGAGAAGGTAGCTGCTCTCTGCTACAGAGTTCTATTCATTTAGGGTCACAGGGACTTAAAAACAGAGGGAGAGTCTGCATTTATGCCCTAAATGGGGATTTGCATTAAACACCAGCAAGTCTCTAGCCTACATGAGCTAACTTCCACTCTCTACTTTCATCTGCCTCTTTTCCCAGCTTCCTATTATTTATTTGGCCTGATTCTACTTTGTGAATAAGTGACTCCCTAATGACTGAGTAGTAACTAGAGTTAAATTAGTCGTGTAAGAGCAGCAAATTAGTAAGTGGCACCCAAGTTACCAGAGAAAGGCTATATCATGCAACATGCTTAATGTACTATTATTGTCCAGGAGCCAGGAGGCACCCTGTGCCTATGATGACACTCAGTGGTCCCACTCACAATATGGCATGGGACTTGGCCAGCGTGGAAAGCTGTGGGGTCATCTAGCCATACCCGCCCACCCATTTCCCCTATGTGCTTCGTAGATACTTGCATGAATGCTGGCCTAGGTCAGAGTCACAGGACACAGCTGACAGTCTCACAGGGAAGGTCAAGTCTGTGACATCGTGAAACTTCACTGACATAAAAGAAGATAATAAGCCAGTCACTTAGGGGAGGAGGGGGAACAAAGGACTTTGCATTCTTGCTACACAAAGGACAGGCCTTAGACCAGAAGCACTGGCATCACTAATTAGAACTGCAGGATCTCTATCTCCACCCAGACTTCCTGCATCTGAATCTGCATTTTCACAAGATGCTCAGATGATTTGCATACACACTAATGGTTGAGAAGCACTATCTTACGTCTCTAAACATCAGCATCCAAAACACAGAGACCCTGTGGGCTTAATCCTATATTGACATTGCATGGATCTGAGCCTGGCACATAGTAGGCACTTTAATATCAGTGAAGTGAATTGAATGAGAATCAAGAAAGGGAAGGGAACATTTGAGTAACATTGCCAGCAATGAAAAGGGAGAGAGGAAGAAGAAATCAAGTTTCAAGGGGAAAATTAAAAATCATAGGTAGCAGGAAGAATCCAGGAGGCCCCACCTGGCTGTGGCCCCGCTACTGGCCAGAATCACTGGTGTGCCATCCTTGTCCATGACCTTCATTCACAAGACTCTACCTCTCCTAGCAGCCTTAGGATGCTGGTCCACTATCTCGCTCCACCAGGCCTGTAAGCCCCGGTTATCTCTCCCACACAGCACTGTCAGGTTGCTTTAAAGCTGAAGCCTGAATGCACCAATGTGAACTCTACAACATCTTTAAAGTTCTGACCTCCGGGTTTAAGTGGATAGGAGGTCAATGACGACTTATAATAATTAGTCTCCGAGGGGGTTCATGAGCACAGAGCTTGAGCTTTCCAGTAAGAGAGAAGTCATCAGGACTCTAAATATTAAGAGGGAGAAAACAAGTCAGTGTGTGTGAGTATACCAAAAAAATAAAGTCAACCACAAACCCTGCTTTGCTCCTCAATTCCCTTTTCATTTGGTCTTTTAAGGGAGAGTGTGGCCACACACATGAAAGCAGCGAGCCTGGTGACCATGAGACCAGGATATAAGGAGAGGAGGGCGTGTCTGTTTAGGAAATTCTACGTTTTCCTTGACATGACAAAATGAAAGAGAAAACCTCAGTCCCCAAATCGGGTTAATCCAAATATCTGGTTGGTTTCAGTTTCTTAATTAGACTGGTTTTGAAAACCATAAGCAGAGTAGATTTATTATAGTAAGATGTTTTTAATATGATAGTGGATAATATTTATTGGGATCATGTGGACACTCTGCCTAGCATTTCATATATGGTATCTCATTCAATCCTCTCAACAATCCAGTGAGACAGAAACTATTATTACAACCTTTTCATATATATGTGCGAAAACTGAGGAACAGAGAAGTTAAGTAACTTGCCAAGGATCACACAGCTGGTCAATAAGTAGGGAGTAGGGAAAAAAGGCTCAAACTTTGGTCTGTATAATTTCAAGCCAGTGCTCTTAAACCTCACCTCCCCCCCGCTACTACCCTGCATCTTTCTTATGTTTTCTTAATAAAGAGAAATAGAGAAACAGAGATCAGAGATAAGAGAGACTGGAAGATGGCAAATTACCCTGCGTGAGTGGGACCTATACACACTGTATAAGGAGAAAAGGCTTTTGAGGAGTTTGAGGGTGATGGTTTTAGAGAACTATTTGCAAGGTTGAATTCACCTCTTCTGGCTACTCAAAGACAATTTTTTAGACTTCAAGACTTATTTAGCAAATGGATCTTAGTGACCTGAGGAAAGAAAATGCTGTTCTTAAGGAGGAAAAATTTATTATGTTCTTCTGGTAGGATGAGGAGCTACCAGTGATTTGAGAAGAGAAATCGTGTCTAAAACTCAGCCGGACAAGACAGTAAGAGAGAATCACAACCCTGTCTTTCTATGCCTGGTCTCTCCATTCCTGATTGAGCTAGGCCAGTAATTAGCATATAACTCCATATAAAGTATAACCTCCATTTTTCTAATGGGGTGAAGCTTGTGATGGAAGGGATTCTGCTGTCTAGTCTGACCAACCTCTTGGACCCCATTTTTGTGGCTGGGTTTAAGGGATATCTTTTCCTGCAATGTAGTTTAATAATTGAAAGAAAAGAACCTAGAAACTAAAAGTAGCATATGAAAATTTGCAATGCATATAATTGTATTATGATTGGAGGCTCCAAAATAAGTCATGGCATTTATTTATTCATGCACCACATACTCTGTGGTCCCCTGGGAAAAGAACTGTTTAAATTAAGATGTATTATAAGACAAAATCCAGTGTCTTATGCACTCAATTACAGCTCACTAGCATGTACCTTTTACATAATATTGGCTTCCTCATACTCATTTTACAAAAAATTTGGCCCCCTGCCTCACTTTAGTTTTGAAAAGCCTTTATTATCATTATCCTTATTATTATGACATATACTTCAATTTTATTTTTAGCTCATTCCTAACAAGGAAGATCTAGTAATTTGATGGTGGGGGGAGAAATATCAAAAAGAAACTCCCAGGGCATGCAAATCTAAATTAAAATCCTCTTTGCTTTGTTATAATTTCCATCCTAAAAACATGTACATAATTCATGATGAGGGATAAGGGGAGAGTATCAGATGTAAATGTAGGGCTAGGGACCAACTTTTTCATAGCGACTCGTGCCATGAAAGCAGAAGCTTTTTTTCTAATGAGTCAAGAGTAGGAGAGAGAAAGTAAAAGGGGCAATGCCCGTTTGGTCTTTCACTTTCACGGAGCTGGAAACGGGGAGAGGAGAAGAGTTCACCATTTAAACTCTCTGAAATGAGCACACATGTAGTAAGCTAAGATGCCAAATATTTGAAACTTTTAAGAAATCTTGCTCTTTTGTTTAGCACACAAGATAGTGTTCAAAATATGCGGTAGATATTTACATCCATAACCTTATCTTTCCACAAGGAAAAAGAAAGGCATGGGACTCTATGGGGGTGCCGGGCTGCTGTTTTATTATTGTACTTCCACCTTGCCCAAGGACAAGATTCGCCTTCAGGAGGGAGACCTTGACCCAGCCGAAGGGAAATGGCCACTGTGAGAGTGGGCCTTTCTTTTTTCTGGACACAAGTGCAAACTTTAATGAATCCTCTCCCTCCACCACACGCCCCAGACGGCAACGGGAAATCTGAGTGCACCTGCTGCATCTCCCTTCATATCACGTTGCTGTTATGAAAAATAGTTTGCTATTTTGGAACCCCCTGGCAGCCAGAGTGAATCGCCGAGGGCCCCAAGCTCGTTTATCTTGTGTCAGAAGCAAAGCCAAATGAACGCCACCTCGCCCAGCACCTGAAGAATGGGAAGAAGCTCGGAGAGAGTAAAAATAACCCAGGGCTCAGGGAAATGGTGCAGAGACAAGCGGCCTGTGCAGGTTAAGTAGGGCTCCTCACAACCCATTCTGACTTTTTAGCACACAGCACTTTGAGACAGGAGGTAGAGAGCATTTCCTACAAAGAAGCGGACTTTGTGGGTCAAGGTCTGGGGTGCAAGGGGCTGTTCCTGCCTGGTTTCATCCAGTCCTGAAAAGCAGGGACTCTGCTGGAAGTAACTGAAACTCCAGGTGGCATCCAGGCCATTCTGTCTGGGGGTCTGCGTGGCTTGGACTGGAGGTGCAGAAATAGACAATTGGCATTCCTAAAGCCAGGGCAAGACAATCCGGCCAGTGGACATCACATCCTCCCTCTCCCCCACCCCCCTAACCAGAGAATGGCTGAGGGTGAGATCCCAAGACTGGGGCTGAACTAAAAGGTTTTTCAAAAAGCAGAGAGAGAGAGAGAGAAAGAAAGAGAGGGAGAGGGAGAGATTGAGAGAGAAAGAGAAAGAAGCTAGGGGCAGGCTTATGGCAGAGACCGAGCTGATACTGAACTTTTTAGGACTGGTGGGGTTGAGACTGGTGAAGAAGAATGATAAAGGTCAATCATTCAGTGCAAAAATGAAAACAAATAGGCGGTTGTGAGCATAAGCTTGTGATTTGCTTGTAAGTGTTGCTTTCAGGGTTTACAATCAGATATTTTGATTCCAAAGCCTGACTACTCAAGTTCTGACTCAGAAACTTACTTTCTGTGGCCTGAGGCAAGTCACTCCTTTAATACACTTCTCATCTGTTTTAAAAAAAGGAGGGATAAATAATCCTACCACATAGGATTAAGTTGGGAAACTGATTGTGTCTAACAAAATGTGTAGCGTAGGATGAGTGCTCAGTAAACACTATTGAATCATGGAGATAGAGGTTTGGGAAGGGGCGGTACCCTGAGAGGAAAAGACAACATTGGAAAGGAAAGTAGGAATAATAGAGAAATTCATAAACTACCTCTGGTCTGCCAGCAAACACAAAAACTGAAGCCACAAGTATATCGACTTGACAGACCTTAGCTTCCTCTATAAGTAGTTATGTGCTTCTGGAATGATCCAGAAAAAAAGGGAGGAAGAGTTTATAGGGCCCCAATACCTTTAAACAGAAAGCCTAACACACACACACACACACACACACACACACACACGCAAAATCAGAAATGATGTTGAGTTCATTAACACCAGAATTTAAGAGTTTTCCATAATTTCAGATTCATGTTTGAGCATTTCTGGTGTCAATCACTTACAGTAATTACACAGGGAGATAACGCTGAGATTATGTAAACTAGAAATAAATGTGGGCTTTTAGTGAATGACCCAAATCTGTTCCAGTAGAAAGGTACTAGAAGGCATCAAGATGTTAGGGCATAAAGCCCCTCAGCTTTAAGAAAAATCTAGCCCAAGTCAGCAGAAATGGAAAGTTTACCCTGTGCTTGTTGGCTTCTGACATGGTTACTTCAGTTAAATTCCAAAAGGAAAGTTGCATCCAATACAATTATTTTTAGAATATTTCAAATTTGTTCTTATTGGGGACAAATAAAATGAGGAAAACATTATTCAGCAAAATTCAGCCCATCAGTTTAATACAATCTGGCAACAATAACAATCCTTGGATTTGGGGACAAAGGACATGCAACAAGGCACTTCAGCTTTTCCAGATGCCCCTCTACCATTCCTACATGTAGAGGATATGTAGGATATACAGCTAATGACCTAAGAACCAGAATATGTTGCTTGAGGTAGCCCTTCTTTCCTACTTATTTCCAGGGCGTGGCTCTGAGTCAGATGGGCTTAACAAATGTGGAAGTACTGTTTCCATGGAAGAGTGTGGCTTTTGTGAGCAAAGCCAGGCAGCACACTTCAAAATGTCATATGCATGTTCCACATGTTCAGATGACAGAAAGGCATTCACAGGAGGACCATGTGTAGCAAGTTCCAAGCTCAGGAATCCCTCCCAGTTCCACAGGTCACACCTTAAACATATCACCCTGTGCCCAAAACAATGTGATGGCACATTTGGTTGAGGGTACCACTAAACTTCCTTTCCAGGATCATACAAAATGACTTTTTTTTTTTTAGAGCAGGCTAATATCCACTTCTAGATACAGTTACCTAAGGGAATTTCACCTAAGGTAGTTACTGGTCAAGGGTGCCTCAGGGACTATATACACTGCTGTTGCTACTGATCTGGGAATTCTCTGCAGGTGTTTTGTGAATGGTTCCTTACAAAAGCAAATGCAGCCAGCAATTCATGGATCCTGATTTATGGCTAGTCCTCTGCTGTGGCATGCAAAGCCTCATCTTATATAAGCAATGATTACCTTAAGGGAGATTCATCCATGATAATCCATCTCTGATACTGAAGTACCTGAACCAGTTGAACACTGTTGGTTTATCCTTGACTATACTTGACCTTATGTATTATACTTGCTTGAAAGGGTAATTTGTACTCAAGTCTTTTATTTTCAGAAGAAATGCAGAGGTATCCTCACGTGTTCTGACGGCTACTATTAGACATCTATCCTTATGCCAATGTCCCTTCAGTCATTTGGCAGATTCTTTAAGCTGTTCCCTGAGTTTTGTTTGTATATAAGATGTTGCTGCAATCTTTATACTTGAAGATCCGTTTGGCTGGGTATAAATTCCTTTATGTCCTTAAATATCCTAAATATGTTTCTTCATTGTGTTCAGATAATAAAGTATTGCTTTTTAAAAGACTTAAGACAATCCTATTTTTTTCCTCTCTTGTGAGTGGCTCAATATCATGATCTGGAGCTTCAAGGAAGTCTTTTCTTTTCATTTTTAAGCCATTTTGGCACACTGGTTGATTTTCCCAGAAAAACAAACAAACAAACAATGTTCCTTTTCAGTGAATATATTTTATTTACCTTTATTTCAGGAAGTTTGCTTAAATCATAATTTTTAATAATTCTGTTCCATGCTTGAGGGTTTTTTTTTGGCAACTCCTATTATACATTTCTTAATCTTCACTGCCTATCTTCTGTACCACTTTCTCTCCAATCTGTCTTAATGCTTTCTTAATTTCAGTTTGATTCAAATATTTTCCCCCTGTTTTCCGTCTTCTACTTCTCTTATGGAATTTTCCATGGTCTTTATTCACTTTTGTATTCTTTCTCATTCAGTCTTCATTTCTAATCTTCATTTTATTTTTAATTATTCTCTGGATCTAGGTAGATTTTTTTTTCAAACCTGCCTTTTCTCTTATTGTTTCTCCATTCATATACAGAATTTCTGATTTTTTTCTAATTTGTATTTGTGTTGTTCTTTCATAGCTTCTATTATTTTCTTATCTTCTTATATCTACTTTGAAATATTGGTTTATACTTTTCATCTATTTTGTGGGCATACTTTTCTGGTTTCATCGATTGTCTATAGGGATGTTGACTGGGTTCTCATAATAATTGATATGGCATTGGGTTTCTTTCTTATAATAATTTTTATGGGATTTGCCTACAATTATTTTCTGTTGCTTGTTTTAGATGATATACTTTTCCTGTGCTAAAAGGAAAAGCAAACCAGAATAGTATTCTTAGAGTCATAGCTCTATAGTTCCCTGTTGTTATTTTTGTTAAGTGCTCCGAATCATTTGCCTTCCTACTTCCTGAGACCTGCTGACTCTGCTCCCCTTCCCTACTTTTTTCTTCTTCGCTCTTATTGTCCCTAACCTAACCTATTTGGATTCTACCCACAGAAGTTTTTGCTTCCTGGGGGTATCATCTAATAAGGAAGATTGGGATGATTAGTATCAAAAGTTCATAGGTTAGATTTCTCTAGCAACATCAGCCTTACCCATGAACTCTAGTCTTCTAGCCTTTTGCTCAAATTTAACTTCTCTCCTGGGATAAGACTGTTGAGCTTTCTAGTAAGTATCTGTCATCAGTTTGGTAATTACTACTTAGTTCCTCAGTAGCCCCTCTTTTTTCTATTCTGCTTTCTCCTAACCACGCTGATCCAGTTAATATTGCTCAGTCTGTGGCGTATGTGGGCATACCTTTTCTCTTTGTTCTGTGATAAATGTTGTATGTGCATTTTTGGTTTTACTACTCTATTACTCTGAGCTTTTTTTGTGGGTGGCTCCAGAGATGTGATTGCCACTGCCATCTCCCAGAGTCTTCCAAATATAACTTTAAGTCATTTCTCTTGTGTAATTTAATTTAGAGAATTTGAGTGTGTATCTCTTATTAGATACTATTTTATGCCATGAGGTATAAAATCATGAATAAAACTGTTGTTAACCTCAAAGCTGTTACAATATAGCACTTACTCTATAAATTTTGAATATGAATATCCTCTGTTCCTAATATATAGAGAAGTTTGCAAACTAAACAATGGATTTAAAAGATACTCAATGTCACTAATCATCAGAGAAATACAAATTAAAACCACAGTGATGTATCACCTCACATCAGTTAAAATGACTATCATCGATAAATCAACAAACAACAAGTGCTAGTGAAGCTGTGGAGGAAGGGGAAACCTTGGCACTGTTGGTGGGAATGCAGATTGGTGCAGCCACTGCAGAAAGTAGTATGGAGATACCTCAAAAAAATAAAAATGGAACTGCTTTAAAAATGGAACTGCCTTATGACCCAGTGATCCCACTTCTGGGAATTTATCCAAAGAAACCCAAAACACTAATTCAAGAACATAACCATCCCTGTGTTCATTGCAGCATTACTTACAATTGCCAAGACATGGAAATGGCCCAAGTGTCTATCAGTAACTGCATGGATAAAACAACTATGGGATATTTACACAATGGAATATAACTCAGCCATAAAAAAGAAGAAAATTTTACCCTTTGTGACAGCATGGGTGGACCTAGAGATCACTATGCTAAGGGAAATAAGCCAGACAGAGAACAACGAATATGTGAAATCTGATGAACAAACGGAACTAACAAAATAGAGACAGATTCATAGGTAAAGAACAGGCTGACAGCTCTGGGGGGCTAGGGGGTGAAGGGACTGAGCAAAAAGGAAAAAGGACTCATGGACATGGACAACAGAGTGGTGACTGCAGTGATGGAGGAGATCTAAGGGGATAAATGATAATGGAAAAATACAGTAAAAACAGAAAAAAAAGAAAAACGTCTAAGGAAACAGTGAAAAAAAAACAATTAATTTAAAAATCTTTGTTTCCAAAAAATATTGATCTGTGTACAGCTACTAAAAAAAAAAATAAGCAAAATACTAGGCATCATTAGGAAGGAAATGCTGAGTAAGAACAAAGATTTGGGTATCAATATTGCCAATTGGATGCAGATGACAAGAAATCACAACATTTGTGGGGAGACTTTTACTCCAATCCTCTGACAAACTAGGCATCCCAGAGCCTAGTAACTTTGCAAACGATAGGAAACAATATCATAGACATGGTGTTCTTATGATGACTACCTTTAACAGTGGCTGGAGCATCAGCCACACACTTTATTTCCAGGATACACCCCCATCCCCGCTGGCCTAATTAAACCAGGAACACCAGAATAGAGAACAGTACATGGAGTTTTCACAAGTTCAGAACAAATAGATAAAAGGAAATTTTTTTCATACAGGCAAAAGTCAAAATAGGGAACTTATCGAATCAATATGATTTATTAGCAGAGATGATAACCTGTAAATCAATAGCTGGACAGTATATAATGAATCTCTTGTTTGGTTTCTGTTCCTACCCTTTTGGTGTCAGTACTGACAATCTTGAAGCTGCTGTTAGAGCATATTTTAAGCTGGATGGAGCATGTGTCTGACCCCTAGGTCCCATGTCTTATGCTCAGTTAATAGTCCATGGGTAAAGGAAGACAGGAAATCTTATGAGAATAGAAAAGGGTAGCTTAATATTATCCCTCCTCCCATCAGCTCCTAGACCCTCTTCTGAAAAGCCAAACTAGCATCTTTCATACTCTATCATTCTCCTTGAACATAAAAATATTCAACATGGGGATGACAGATAAAGAGCATCTTTCAAAGGCAAAAATATCTTTGGTGACTTTTTTTCCTGGCTTAAAGGGGCAAAATCACTTGGGGAAATGAGCTGACAGATCAACAAGGTTCCAAATCATTCTTAAGTCAGTCCTGCAATTAATTTACTATTACACACTACCAAAATATTTATAGCAATTTTTCCAAAGTTTAATGCATATAGAAAGTAGTGTTTTACAAATAGCAATTAAATGCATCATCTATGATAATTATAATAATTTGCATTACTACAGAGGAAGTAATTTTAGATTTCCTAGCCAAAGATCACAGACTGCTGACTATGTTCTATACTCTAGGTTCAGAGCATCTCTTCAGCTATGTACCATCAGGATCAAGTGGCTGACGTGACTTTTGGAATTTATGACTGATTAACTTGGCTAGTTACCACACTTCTAAGGAGACAAGTTTCAAGGATTTGAGCTCCACTTGAGCCAGTTGAACTACTGTGCCTAGACAAGGTGAGAAGAGAGCTGGAGTCTAACCTTGATTCTTTTACTTTCTAACTGATGACCCTTCACAAGACTCTTGACCTTGGTAAGCCTTCATTCATAAGATAGGAACAAAAAGAATCCTTTTAACTTCCTCTGGACTCTTTCAGCATCACTTCTAACTCTCCATAACCCTTTGATTCCAACATACTGACCCTCAAAAACAGGATCAGCCATGTTGGAAATGTGACTACAAGGGATACTGGGTGAGCTTAGTAAAAATCTTTGCCTTCATTGCAAAAGCATTTCAAAGCCATCTTCCTGTTCAGAGACAGTGTTCTGGGCTGGAAGGAATAGTTCTTTCCTAATTGAAACAATGGAGTTAATTAGTGAGAAAAAAATGCAATTCCCCAAATTAGGCTCTGGCAAGGCCATTTTGTTTCAAGATTGCCAAGAAATCCTTAATGGTCATAGAAAGGCCGTTTCTACACTAGCGAAGCAAAATGTTCCTTGGCAAAAGCCCCACAGAATAGTGACAATGGAGGTATTTTCTCAAAACACCAAGCCACATACTGGAGTGTTAGAAAAAATAATGACCAAAAACCTTTTTTGCATATATACTTCACTTTATCATAGAAATATTCTTTGTTGAAATATAAAATCACTCCAAAATAGTTAATTAGGCTATAATAGCAACCATTATACCATATTACGGTATTGGCATACCCTCACCAATAACTCTTCTTAAAAAAACAGAAGTACAACGTCACTGGCCTTGGTTTACAAAAGTATCTCATCTTAAATGAATGAGGACAGAGAAGCGTATGTGATTCTCAGCAGCTTTTGGGGGATAGCAATAGCCCTCAAGCAGGAATTAATGGGTAGACTAAGATGACTTTCATAATTAACACTTAATAGTCATATAGTGTGTGTGGGCACTATATTAAACTTGAGAGAAATGCAAGAGAAAAATACCTTCTAAGGAAGGTATCATCCATTTAAGGAGACAGTATTTATAAACAAGGACTATTACAATTCATGATAAGCCGATTATGAGCCCAAGATTCCCAATCTTTTCCAAAGAGCCCCTTTTATTTTCCACCAGTCTTACAGTTGTAAGCTGCAATAGTATCTCTTACAATCAAACACATAAGGCTTTAAGAGCAATCAGATTTTGAAAATCCTACCATGGGAGCTTAAGAAACAGTACAATGGAAAATAGAAAACACTGTGGAAGTGGAAGAAATTATGGGGGAAAAATGACACAAGGCTTATGTACCTTGTGTCTTGCACAAGTTCGACTCATGGGGCCAGAAGGGCCAGGAGAGAAGCACTGCTTCCAGGCCAGAAGAGATTACCAATAGACTAGCAGGCTGCATACTAGAGGGAAAGATCAAGGAAAGGAACCAAGAACCAAAGCCAGAGAAGTAAGGCCAGGTAAGGCTCAGCTTCAAGGGATTGAATCAAGAGGCAAGGAGCTGCTAAGATCAGAATAGGAGGAGCTAAAGGCGAGGTGAATGAGGCAATTAGTTCAAAACTACCCACTATGGGGACCTGAATATATAGAAAATCATATAAACTGTATTCTAACAATATCTTTTAGATTAACAGACATCCAAATGCCATCTAACAATTGGGTCAGAGGGACCAAGGGGTAACCTAGTTCCACCTGCCTTATGAGAGGGACTCATCCTCTGACCTCAGCATCATCTTGTTTCCCCACCATTTTCATGTACCATTGCTTCATTTTATCTGTGTATTTTCTGCATATTCTCTGCAAATTATTCAACTGGAAACCAGTCTCTGACTCCCAAGTTTTAGTTACCAGGGAATATTTACTTATTTATTTTTAAAAGTTTTTATTGTATTTTTTCCATTACCATTTAACTCCCTTATACCCACCCCCCTGCAATCACCACACTATTGTCCATGTCCACAGTGGAAAGCAGTATGGAGACACCTCAAAAAATTAAAAGTGGATCTGCCTTTTGACCCAGTGATCCCACTTCTGGGAATATACCCAAAGGAACCCAAAACACTAATTCGAAAGAACATAAGCACCCTTAGGTTCATTGTAGCATTATTTACAATCACCAAGATAGGGAAGTAGCCCAAGTGTCCATCAGTAGGTGAGTAGATAAAACAACTATGGGACATTTACACAATGGAATACTACTTGGCCATAAAAAAGAATAAAATTGTACCCTTTGAAACAGCATGGATTGACCTGGAGAACATTACGCTAAGTGAAATAAGCCAGTCAGAGAAAGATAAGTACCACATGATCTCATTCATATGTGGAATCTAATGAACAAACTGAACTAACAATGAAAATAGAGACAGACTCAGAGAGAACAGGATGACAGCTATTGCGTAGGCCAGGGGGCAGTTGGAGGGTGGTAGAATTGAGTAAAAAGGAAAAAGCTGTCAGGGATATTTAATATAACCTAAGCTGCCCAGTTAACCCCACCTGTCCTACCTTCATTTTACACCTGAAAACTGGACTCTGATGGAGGGTAAAGTGTACCGGGCAAGGACAGAACCTAGAGAACTAGAGAGGAGATCAGGAGAGTTCCAGCTCATCGCCCCCAACTTGGAATTATGTCTTCTTAAATGGATTTTATGGAATTTCTAGTACCTGGGCACACATAAAAAATAATCAAATATGTCAGAAATGATTAAATCTGACAGATTCAGTGCCACTTATTAAGGTTAATGTTGAACATAACTTTGCCATAGAGTAAAATCGCATTTGTTTCATTTGCTTAATGTCTGGATTCTTCACTTTAACATATATTGAACATCTATGTATCAGGTTCTGCTAAGACTTAGCAGCAACAATATGAATAAGACTTTGTTTCCATCCTCAGTGCACTCCTAGCAGAGGGAGGTGATCCCATAAACCAATGACTAACTATAATGTAAAACCATTTTTTGAGCATAAGTAAACAAATGAATACATATAGATAGGTAGATATAATTCTATGAGAACATAGCTAAGGAAGCAACTTCTAACTTCTACTGGGGCCTGCATGGAAGAAAGGAAACTGTAAGAATAAAGAAAATATTGGTTCTTCTATTATTAAGTTATTTCATCATCTGATCTGTCAGACTTAATCTTTTCCACTTCTTTAATAGGCCCAAAAATCTTCACATAGTATAATTACTCCATATATGCCATTGTCTAATAAATTACCCTATTTCCAGATCACAGCAGCTTTCCAAGTTAGGCAGTGGAAGCTCACACCCATTCTACAGGTGTGGTTACAAAGAGAAGGGAGAGATGTACTGGAGTTCAGGAATCAAAGCCCATCAAGTCTGAAATATGACTAATTCTCCTCTCGGAGTTTCCCTTGGAAAGAATGGTGAGGAGAAAAACAAAACCCTGTGAGTCCAGACTCTGAGCTGTGAGAACAGATTACCTCCCTCTGTCATGATGGACCATCACACCAATCCTAACCCAGCCTGACTTCTGTTAAACGCTCCCTGCCGCCCCAGGTTTTAAATTATTTAAATAATTAACAGGCTCTATAGATGTAGTGCTGTGAATGGCCTTGTGATCCGGGAAGGCAGTTACACCTTTGGAGATCTTTAGCAAATAAACTGAAAACTCGGCTGTGTGAATTTTTTCTCTGCCATAATTAGCAGCAGATGGACGACTTTTATGGAGCCACCTGTCAGCAGAAAGACTCTCCTTACAGTTTCTAGTTTCTAGTTTCTAGAAGGAGAGGGATTAAAATAGACCGGTGCCGTTTGCTTCAAGTACTCTTAAGAGTCCCAGATGTAATCGGATCTGCCAGAGACTGACAAGAGGCAGCCACTCCTCATGGCGCTGGCTCACCTGTACGGTATGAGGCAAGAATAAGACAGAACATTACTTCTCAGCAAGTTTGGGCAGCCGATCATTTCCGAAAACTTGGAGAGCAATCCGGGAGCCAGGCTGTGCTGAAATGTTCCATTTTACTAACCTTTTTATCCAATTTGAAAATACAAATAGAGCTCTCAGGGTGTAATTAGTGGCAATGACTCTTAATACCTGCTTTCCAAATCTGACCTTAATGGACATTCATTAAAATGGGCTCTGACTTCATAGCCGCGTTAGCAGAAAATGGAAAAGTCCATCTATCACTGTCAGCTCCCATTTTCTGCGTAATCATTCCTGGAAGAAAGAGGCCTACGAGTGTGCACAAGGGTGGTGGATGTAGCTGAAGAGGAATTGCAGAACTACGCCAAGAACTGGCGCTCGAGTTTCCCTAAAGATTACTGGCACCTTGAGAGGCATGGCCCAGAATACTGGCCCCAAGTCAGAGACCTGGATGCTAGAATGTGCTCCATCTTGGCCTTGCTGTGTGAGCTGAGGGGAGTCACTGCATAAGTCTGTGCATTTATCACATCTATAAAAAGGGGGATAATAACGCCACATCTGCTGCAGAAGATTCTGTGAAGGTCAACTGGAATAGTGTATGCAAAAATACTTTGAAAAGCATAAATTGCTCTGCAATTGCAAAGTTTTTCTTCTGTTGTTAGTGTTTGTGTATACGAATGGCAACATCAGTGGCAATGGGGAGGGTAGAATAAAACAATCATAGGTTTTGCTAAATCCACTCAGGTAGGATGCACTGATCCTATTTTGCAAACCAACTTTTGGGCAGTTTTCTTGTACCAGATTGCAGAGAATAAGGCACTTGTCCAAGACAGGTGAGGGGCAAAACAAGCTGTCTCCTGCTGAACTACTCAGGAGGCTGATAGGGAAGTGTGCTCTTCTTTAAAAAAAAACAAAACACAAAACTTTTCTATTGATTGGTTAGAGAGGGAAACATTGATTTGTTGTTCCACTTATTTATGCACTCATTGGTTGATTCCTGTATATGCCCTGACCAGGGATTGAAACCACAACCTTGGTGTATGGGGATGATGCTCTAACGAACTGAACTACCTGGCCAGACCAGAGCACCTGAACTCTGAGCGCTAAGTAATAATAAAAGTGCTGGGCCAGGAGTCAGAAGATGGGGACCCTCCCCTTCTCTGATAGACTCATTGTCATTTTCCCAACCTATGACTTGATGATTTTCTGGTATCAACTGAAATCAATAGCAGATGTTTTGTGGGCCAGGGACAGGGCTGGGGCAGGAGGGCCATTGGGGGAAGAAGTGAGGACAAGTTGGTTTGTATTTAAATAGGCCCCACATGAAGATACTTGCAGTAGATACTGACATGAAGCCTCATAGAGATCAACTTGTTCAGTCTATGCAATTCCTAAGTCCTTGTGTCAATAAAGAATTGAGATCCACGTGAACAAAAAGGTTCCCCATGGAGTTTGAAACAGGTAAATATTGGACAAATTAAAGGAAAAACAACTCTACACAGTGGGTGGTCAAGGGAAGTAGCTAAAATGCTGAAGAGTAGGTGCAGGACTTAAATTCACCTAAAAATCCTCAGGGTGGATTTTTCATTCAATTTAATTTGGATAATTGAAAGGGCATCTGTTCTAAGTCATGCTGCCTGAACCCTACCTGACATAAGTTTTGTCTGAAGCTTCTGACCCTCTCTGCAACCTTTCTAAACTCAGTTTCAGCCTCCATTCACTTACGTATCAGGCCCTGCACCTAGTGCTTCATGAATCTTGCTGACCTTATTTAATCTTCTCAATGAAACCATATGGAAAGTGTTTACGGCGCCAGTTTTACACAGGAGAAAACTGGAGCTCTAACAAGCTAAGTAACTTAACCAGAACCAAAAGTCAGGTTTTAGACTTAGCTACCCTGGGTTGCAATCCAATTCTTTTTCCATCATTGCATAGGTGATTCCAGTAAAACATAGTTCTCCCTTTTAAATGGTCAATTTTTGACAGCAAAGCTATTTCTTGTATTTGCTGACTTGAAATGTTTTTTGTTGGTTTCTTGGTCATTATACATGTTTCAATGTAGCTTTCTATCACCTAAAGGCAGTGCTGTTTTGTAAGAATACCACTGATCATCATTACCTCTCCAAGGCTTAGCCTTAAAGGGAACGCTCATAAATATTTGATGAATGAATGAGGATGGTAAGGCGCTCAAGACCACAGGGTTGCCCAGACACCTGGTGTGGTACCGCGGTGTGAGGCTGAGAAGAACCAGGACTGATGTACGTTCTGGCAGCTGGCCACCTACAAGGCCCGCAGAAGGTATGCTACAACTGCGCTTTGTGTGCCTGGTCCCTTGAGCCAGATCAGAGGAAAACAGATACCATCACATTGCCAGGGCACAGCTGAACTCACACAAAGCCCCTGGTTTGCTGCCGTCAGTTCTTGGGACTATTCCTTCTCAACCCCTCACGATGGGGTCTATGTTCTCAGCTGACAAGTGTTTCTCTCCATGGTATAAAAATAGCTGAACTTGACATACTGTGCTCATTTCAGGAGGATGACAACTTCAGTTTACAAAAGAGTAGTGTCAAGGTGAGGCTCAGACATCTTTGTTTGTGTAACGGCAGCATCTAAGTGATGCCAAACATAGTCTAGAGTCCTGTCCCTTGACTGATGACACTTGTCGTGGAAGAAGAGAAGGAGGCAGCATTCACACGTGTGTTCTCATTCATCCCTGTGAGGGTGCAGTTACTATCCCCATTTAAAGATGAGAAGCTGGGACCTGGCATGGTTATTGCACTTGACCAAGGTCACTAGTCGGTGAGTGGTGGATGTGGGATTCAAACCCAGATCGGATACCACAGCGGAAACTTCTTCCAAATTCTAAGATGCTTACATGGCTCAGATGACAAAAGGGAAGCCAGATGTGTTGAGGAGGCATTGGGGAAGAGGGAAGAGGAATATCAGGGTTTCCTAGGTCACAGAGACACTACCTGCAGGACAAGGGGCTGTGCCGAGTGTTCTGGATTCTGTGCTAACAATGGTGGCACTGTGGGCATGTCTGTGCCACTCTTGGCCTTAGTTTACTTACCTGTGGGGGTGGGGCAGGGGTGGTGGCATTCAGACTCTCTCTAATTCCCTCCCTCTCCTCACTACTGGGAAAGGAGATGAGCATCTTCAGTGTCCGTAGTGCTGGTTGCTAAGTTGATGTTTTCCTGGGAAAGTGTAAAGGCTTCTTCCTATCTGGCTGGCCCTGTAACTGACAGCCTTGACCAAAGGTCCAGCTTCGGCTTCACCCCTGGATCAGGGAGAGCATAACAGCAAATGACAAAAGGACTGAATAAAGGGAGGCCTTAGGTCCAGGCTGTTCTGATGACTGGAAGGGAGCAAAGGCACCCAAGACAAGCAGGTGGAGCAGATGAGCAGACCTCTTCCACTTCCCACCCCAGTTGTGGACCTCATGTGACAGGATCGGAGTCTGGGGCAGGGTCTCTGGTGAGATGTTAGCTATTTTAAGATACCTGTACTCTGAACACTTCCAGACACACTACTCATGTCCCTTCCCTCTTCTTCCAGTAAAAAGTCCAACTCACTTTCACAACATAAGTGCAGGAGGAATTTGTCTTTACATAAAAAATGTTGCCTCTGAGTTCCCTTGCTCCCTGCTCCTTAAAAAGTCACAGGTGAAGCTTTCATAATCTTTTCCAGATGTTGAGGTGACATTTTATTGTATGTCTCTGCCACTACAGTTTTAGCCAAGATCTTTGCCTTGGAACTTTTCTGCTCAGCCTTCAAAAACCAAAAGAGATAAGGTCTTGAAAAGCTGGTAGGCTACTCTCCTCCAAATCACATCTGAAGGAAATTGAGGTGAGGCGTTACCTTGTCACTGGCCTTCTGCCAAGAGAAACTGACTGAGGGAGCCACTTGGGCATCTCTGTCTTGGAAAAGCCTGTGCTCCTGTGGGCATGTCCCTGTCCCCTAAAGCATCCTCTGGAGAAGCTTCCCCTGGACTTCCTGGAGCTTCAGGGGCTGTCTTGCAGGGTGACTGGATCTCCCTCCCAGTGCTCCAAGGGGTTCCTCTGCCGAACTGTAGAAGCTGATCATTTATCCATAAAACATGAGACTTGTGGAGAGGGTGGTGGAGAGACAGACCAGGGAAAAAAAGGAACGTTGGTGAAAGGGAGCATAAATAGTTAATTTGATGATGATTTAGAATGACTCTGGTTGCTGTTTGAGATAAAAAAGCTGCAGTGAGTTCAGAAAATACTGAAATAGGGCCTCACACAGGCATTTCATTTAGATTTAATAAGACTGATTATTAAGAGCATATTTCATGACGATTAAGAATTCTGACAGCCTCCCATCCACCAATTTTAATGTGCGCCACAAAAATTAAAATACTTATTTATACAACTAAAGTGCTAATAAGTTCATTTTGAGAAATTCTCTGAACTCGCATAGGCTTTAACTTTTTATAAGGGAAGGAGAAAGACTCTGAGATGCTAAGATCTAGAAACCAGAGGGAAACTTAGAAGAAATCACAAATAGAGTCCCCTGCCTCTGCCTTACTTATATAGAAAGAGAGCCAAGCCCCCTTCTCCCTCCATGACCTGACAAAGGCACAAGTGCCCACACACTGGTGAACACAGACATGCACTTGTCAGCTGCCACCTCATTTCTGAGATGTACTCTAGCTTCTCAGAGTTGGGAACACTGCTGCCCATCCACTGTCCCCCCCGCCAACCTATTCCTTGCCTCTAACCTGCTCTTGAGCTGATCTTAGTCTGAGGCAAAAGAACCAAAATAACCCACTCCCTACTCTAGGAAACTCCTAGAAGAGAGCTGATCTCTGCATCAGGCTACTTCCCTTATAGGAAGCCTATCTTGCTGCCTCCATTGTTCCACATACAAGAAGCAAGCTGTGAGGGCTGGCCTCTGCCTCAATCCAGGGATCCAGCTGGCTTCCTGAACGAATACCCAGCTTAAGGCTCTATCTTAACCCCCAGTTTGCTTGACTGTACCCTAGTTCTTTATGTCTCTCCCAGGGGCTGACTCAGTGTCCCCTCATACCCCTACAAACTGGCTGGGCCCTGCCAGATATGGGTGGATCTTCACCCACACGCTCAGCAGGGACTGGAGGGAAGGCCATTGACACACATAGCCCAGGATGTGAATATCAGTCCTGCCCCCCATAGCCTGTGAAACGAAGGGAACTTCCTGAAACTCTGTGAGTCTCGAATTCTCCCACGAAAAACTATGCCTACCTCACAGGGCTGCTGTGAGGACTAAACAAGGTATCACTAGTACAAACGTTCAGCCAAAGCCTGCTGATAGACATAGTGCATTCCACGAAGGCACCTATTAATACTGCTGACGATATTATTTATCAGTGACAATGGTCCATTCCAATACCTAGCCTGCCTTGTTTAGTGCTCATTGTTCTACCCTGCTGAGTAAATTTTGGATTGGAAACCATTTCTCCAGCTAAGTTTCCACTTAACAGGGTCTCAGCGCACTTTGCATTCTGGGATCTTTCCCCTTAGTCATTCCTGTTCCCAGTCCGAAAACCCTGGGCCCCAGCATTGGCTCAAACATCCGACTTCCCTCTAGGATGTCACAGAGTAAAAACTCAGTATGTGCTGACTATTGACAGTAGGGGTATTGATGTCGGCCTTCATCTCAGAGCCCTGCCCCTAGTATACCAACTGCTGTCACTCTCCTACCAAATGCCCCTTCCTTCTCTGCATCCATTACCTGCTCCTTCTGTGCATAGTGTGGTTGTCCATTTGCCTCCATCTACACCTTTGCTATCCAATAGTCTCCTCAGGCCTAGGTGAGTCTAGTTGGTGACATCCAGGTCTGCAGAAGGTTGTATGGTGGCCCCAGAAACATGTCCATGAACCGACCCTCAGAGCCTATCATTGTGGCCTTAGGCTTTTGCTGATGCAATTAAGGATCTTTGAAAGGCTCTTTGCTGATGCAATTAAGGATCTTGAAATGAGTCATCCTGGATTTAGGGCCTAACTCCAATGACAGGTATCCTTATTAAGAGGAAGATAGAGGGAGATTTGAGACTCAGAGAAGGACAAAGGTCACAGGGAGACAGAGGCAGAGATTACAGATGGGTAGCTCCAAGCCAAGGAACACCTGGAGCCACCAGAAACAGGAAGAGGCATGGGAGCCTTCAGAGGGAGTGTGCCAACACCTTGAATTCAGGCTTCTGAGCAACACAGCTCTGAGAGAGTAAACTCCTATTGTGTTAAGTCACACAGTGTATGGCAATTTGTTATGGCAGCCCTAGGAAACTAATAGAGGAGCTAAGGAAATGCTGGCCAAGAGTCAGAAGCTGTGCTCACATGCAGCTATGGAACGTCACTCCTCTCAGCTCACAAAAGGCAGCTGAAGGAAAGCAGGGGACTTGGGTGAGAGGACGAGGAACACTGCTACTGACCTTGACTCTGGTGTCTACATGGTCAACATGAAGTGTAACTTTTACATATGTAGACATATGGTATGCGGGCCTCCATTTGGGCTCCAGTCCCAACAAACGTCAGGGCGGGCTGGTTGTGGATATAGGAGCAAAATTCAGGCCTGGAGTCCCACACACCAGGCTTTCTCTCTCTGCTCTGCCACTTGGTAGCTTTGCAAGTTTGGGTGAGTGACTTTATCTCTCTGCACTTCAGTTTCCTCATCTGTAAAATGGAACAACTACTATCTTCCTTGCAGGTTCAAGGTTAGAAGTAGCAAAGGACTTAGCTCTCTATAGGCACTGATAGGCACAGAATAAAAAAAAATTGTTTTTATTATATTTTTAATACTTTCAGGGGTAGAAAGACCTATAAATTCCTGTACTCCTTTTTATTGGTCCTTCCAAGGAAAAACTAGAGAGGATGATAATTGAAAAAGTATTAATTCTACATTAAGCATTTAGAAGGGAGGCCTTTGTGGATTTTACCCATGGCCATTACCAAGAGCCATAGAATCATGTAATGTTAGTGCTAGAAAGGTCTATTGCAACTATCCAATTCAAGCTCTTCATTGTGCTGATGGGGAAACTGAGGCTCTGTGGGAAGAAATTGGCCTGAGTCTTGTAGTGAATTTTCCTAAACTGCTGTCATCAGTTAGGCCTCCTGATCCCTTGCCCTAATTTCATCCTGTTTCATCAGACTGTGGTGGTGCAGCCGCCACTGGGTATGGCTCTCTCTCCCGAGGATGGAGGAACCATCTCCATCCTCATGTCTGGGAAGTTCAGGCCGTGTTAATACAAAGATTCAGCTGTGTGAACTGATGTCCAAACATCCATTTAGGACTTGTTTCATATCTCCGTGAAAAGGAAAGATTAAAATTTCTTCTGAAATGTACTTAATATACAGTTATCAGAGGCAGAACTTTTTTGTTCCCTTGTAAATTTACATCAAAGACTATTGTGGGTAAATTAGCTTGGTTTCATCTCTTTAAATGTCAGCCCAGATGACCCATATCTGTGTAGGCAGGTGAATATAAGGTTATAACAACACTAAAAAAGGATATCTAGGAAAGTGTTTTGCCAGAGTTAGAGTGTGATCAAAACATATCATTTCAGGAGTCACAATATTTATCATTTTAATATTAATAATGTCATTTTGCATGAAGCACCATACAACAAATAATTCTATTAGGACTATAAAGATTTCCATGCTGGTAAAAAAGGGTAAAATATTCAGAATATGTCAGAGAGAGACAACCCACAGTGGCACTAACACAGAATCCAGTTTCTTTTCTTGGCAGATGCTTAAGGCAACCATGCATTCCCAAAGATGGGGCAGACATTGACAAAGAAAAGGAGCAAATTATGAGTCATCTACCCTGAGAGTCAATAACTGAAACTTACCCAAAACAGAACTGTGTTTTATGTCTATGGCCCTATAAATTAAGCTTAGTGGAATTCTTCCAGGATGCTTTGAACAAAACCATCTGAATGAGGGGCTGGTCAAGGAGAATATGTTGCTAGCATTTTCCATAGCCTGATATGACATGCTTAGCAATATCTTGCTATGCAGGCCAAAATGGAAATAAAGGGAAACATCAGACCAACAGGCTGTGTTGGTGAGAAAACAGAAGCCCCAGTCTCAGTAGGAACAGGGCTTTTGAAAGAGCTTCTTGGGATAGGTTGTGGGAAGCTCGGCTGTGTGGCGGGTGGCTATAACCACAGGTCTCAGACTCGGACTGCCCAGTTTGAATCATGGCTTTAGCACTTACTGGCTGTGCAGGCGTGGGTACATTATTTGACTTTCTGCCTCAGTTTCTTCTTCTATGCAGTTGGATTAATGGGGTTGTCATGAAAATTAAATGAGATAAAACTCATGAAGAGTTTAGTGCTCAATACACATTAGTTATTATGATTATGACTCTTTGGGCCTCACCCCATTATTCTCCATCTGCTGTGTGGTGGGTAGGTCATTCAAGCTGACAGCTGGCACCCTCCTCGAAGCACTGAAATCTCGGTTACCACTTCTCCATCTGTGAAACTGGAATGATGCAAAAGGCACAGGACTTGAAGACAGACCCAAATTCAAATTTTAGCCCTGCCACTCAGAAGTAGTGTGCCCTCGCTCATCTGTACAGTGGATATATTAAAGCTGTTTTTCTTTCTGCAGAGTTGTCATAAAAATGGGTAATACACCACAGGTGGCATACCTGGGATGTACCAGACACTCAACAGAAGGTACTTCTCATCCACTCCCTTCCCTTCCTTCAATCACTTCAAAGGGAGTGTTCTTCCTCACCTCTCAAACCACACACATCATATCACTTTCTCTTCTTCCTATCTTCACCTTCAGAATGTGTCCTGGGAAGGAACATTCAGCATGGATTTGGGCTTTATTTTCATGGCTTATTTCTAATCTTTATTCCAGTCTCCAATTTAGGCTCAACAAATTGTGAACAACACTGTCACGGGATGGTTACTGTCTGTTGCAACAGTTTGAGTGCTTGGCATCTCCTAGGCACATTCTCCATGCTCAACAATTGCCAAACCCATAAAGACATTTACCATTTTTCCCTACAAGGTGAGAGTTTAAAAGTTCAGAATTGTTTCAGTTACCAACCACACTGACAAGAAATCTCAGACTCGAGAAGTAAACGCTGCTATCATGTAAATAGATTTTCCAAATGCTCAGTAAAGTTCAGCTCCCATTTGCCCACTTGGGAAACTCCATGAGCAGTGCAGCCTCATCCGTAAGCGATGGCAGTTAATGGCAGGGAACCTCCAGCTCTCAGTGCTTCATGGGCATTAGGATGCTGTAACCTGCAGTTCATTAGGAATCCAGATGACCAACCCCAGTACAAAGGGAAGACCAAGGGCAGTCCATGTCAAAAGTAGAATCAAGTGATAGTTTCTACCACAACAAAATAATGTTCTGATTAGGCACCTGGCAATCTATGTTCAAAAGTCAACTAGAGATAGAAACCAGAGGCTGGACATGATTGGGGAGCTTCTCAAAGAAATCTTAGGACTTGAGCTGCAGGCAAAATCATGCTACATCCTTCCTTAAAAACTCTGACTTCCCATTCAATGAAGCCTAAACTCTCCTCCCTTAACTTCTCCAGTCATTCGTCCAAAGACAAGAAGCTTCCGTCATAGCTACCATTTATCATTCCCGAGGCACTGTATATTTCCATTCTTCTATGTTTTTCATCTTTGGCTGTTTCCATAAAGATCTTTTCTTTAACAACTGAGCTCCTACTCATCCTCCAAATGTTATCTCCAAAGCTACCTACTATGTGAAATCTTCCCTAATCTCCCCAATCAAATGGCTTGTCATGTTTCTGACTTGATATTGAATTTAGGATAAAGACTACAGCCCAACCAACTTACAAAGCTCCCCAAATTCTGGCCTGGACTCATTTTGCACAGCATACTTCTCTCTCTCTGGATTCTGGCTTCACTGAACTTTCTTTTTTTTTTTTTAAATATATTTTATTGATTATGCCATTACAGTTGTCCCATTTCCCCCTCTATATTCCCCTCCACCCTGCACACCCCTTCCCACCCACATTCCCCCTCTTTAGTTAATGTCCATGGGTCATATATATAAGTTCTTTGGCTTCTACATTTCCTATACTATTCTTAACCTCCCCCTGTCTATCTTCTACCTACCATTTATGCTTCTTATCCCTATACCTTTTACCTCTCTCTCCCCACTTACTCCCCTAATGATAATCCTCCATGTGATCTCCATTTCTGTGATTCTGTTCCTGTTCTAGTTGTTTGCTTTGTTTGTTTTTGTTTTTGTTTTAGATTCAGTTGTTAATAACTGTGAGTTTGTTGTCATTTTACTGTTTCTATTTTTGATCTTCTTTTTCTTAGATAAGTCCCTTTAACATTTCATATAATAAGGGCTTGGTGATGATGAACTCCTTGAACTTGACCTTATTTGGGAAGCACTTTATCTTCCCTTCCATTCTAAATGATAGCTTTGCTGGATAGAGTAATTTTGGATGTAGGTCCTTGCCTTTCATGACTTGGAATACTTCTTGCCAGCCCCTTCTTGCCTGTAAGGTTTCTTTTGAGAAATCAGCTGACAGTCTGATGGGCACTCCTTTGTAG
>VMDR010007846.1:0-38791 GCA_007922815.1 Macrotus californicus
GAAAACTACAATTACTTTGCACAAGTTCATCCTATCCTTCAATCTATAACTATTTATCTTCCATCAAGAGTTTACTTAAAGCAAACAAATAATAATTTAGCAGACCAAAACAATTAGGACTCAGGAAGAAAACAAATCTTAAAAATTTTTTAACAGTAGCAAATTAAAGGACAAAAAATTGTTAAAAGATACAACGATGAGCACCTTGTTTCCCAGGGCCGGGCGGTGAAGGCATAGGGCTTAGAGGTCAGGGCACCCACAGGACAGATATCGATGACATTCCCAGACAGTTCAGACATAAACATCTTCTCAATGTATGTGCCAACTTGCATATCATTTCCTCTGCCTGTTGTTCCCAAATCATCTACTCCTGCAATCTCACTTGCAAACCTGCAAGACAAATGTGGACTGTCAAATGGTAAAATCCAGCAAAACTACCTCCTTTCCTACTCACGATCACAGAGATAATGATTTTCAAAGCACTAAAAAATGATATTATCTTTTCAATGGCAAGCATAGTCCCTAAAAAAATAATTCAATAAATGTTTGCTTTTAATTTGAGGTGTAACACACATACATAAAATTGCACAAATAATGTAGTACTATGTATATAGCTCAGCAAGTTATCACAGAGTTAATACTCATAGATTTTGATTTTTAAATTCAACTGACATTGATATTTATTGAAAGTGACCAACTTATTCATTTTATTGGCTAATGCAAAAAACATTAAAAACATCCCTCTTCTCCCACCAAATAAAAGTGTTAGCCCACCAAATCTTGTGAACATTAAGTAACTACACAAATAATACTCAGAAGGAGGGTAATCACCTGATGCAGCGAGTGCACTGTATACATCTAGTCATGATGGTCTTCACCAAGGGCCCAATGTTCTTGTCTTCTACAGCACGTTTCCCCTCCAAAAATCGGCTCCTATCACTTCCAAACATCATGGACTGGTCCTTAAACAGATTATGAAAGAGTTAATCTAACTCTGCTAACAAAATGAGACAAACAGGAAGTGTTATGGAATTAGACTACATACCTGCAGATCACATTCACCTCCCTGATCACAAATAGGACAGTCCAGTGGGTGATTTGCTAATAAGAACTCCATCACACCTTCTCTGCATAAAAAGTTGTTAATATTTAATATGGTTTACATATACACTATTTAAATAACCTTCACAGATGCATGCTGACACATAGCTAGTGTTAATTTTATACTTACTGGATATGTAAATATAATCATCATTTCGAGTAGTATTAAACACAACCTAAGAAACACTTACAGAAGCCTAGAATAAACTATTATTAGAGAATCTAGAAAATTAAAACATAACAATACAATTACCAAAAGTTGCTGAATAGTCCTCAGAAAATACATTAATTCAAAACAAAAAGCAAACACAAAAATGCAAAGCAAAACGAAACATAATCAGTACCAGTACGGTAACATATCACTGCAGTAATCCCAGCTCGACAACTTTCTGCTCTAAGCAAAGTTTCTAAGCTAAGAAATGATGAAGTACCTGGCTTTCTTAGTTTTCTCTGAGTTTGTCAGGATATTCCAACCTTTCATTACTGGCATGGCACAAGCAGCTACAACCTAAAATTTCGATGGAGACATCTGTAAGTATTTGTATTTATCTGTAATTATAAGTAACCCAATATATAAAAACATTAAATTACACTTTGGAAAACAAGCAAAAATGAGAGTATTTTTGAAGAATAAATGTTTTAGTTTTAATAGTCATAATAATCTGGCACTTCACATTTCTTTTAGATTAAGATCCTACGTCTTAATTTTATTCTAATTGTCAATGCAATTTTTTTCAATGCGAGGCTCTGAAACAGAACCTCAAATTAACTGTTTTCTGATTAGCAGGTACTACTGACTTAAAACTGTGTAAGCCAAAATGAGATTAAACTGAAAGTGAACCTCTTCGCTGCAACCCTTTCTCTAGTGAAAATGGCATAACATGTAAGTACTTCCAATGCACTGTTTGGCAACTGCACATCCTGCTTGTGTGTCCTACAGCCATTTGGAAATACTGCCAGTTGTTAAGAAATCACCTTTATTTCTAAAACTGTTACAATTATACAGCATGCATTTACAAAGCACTTCCATTGATGAGTGCACTTCTGAAGGGAATCAATCAGTCGCACAAAAAATAAATTTTTAGATAAAAGTAAACAGGGCTAGATTCTCCACTATAACAACGCTGATTCTAAATAAAGTTTGCTGCACAATTTAAACTTTTCTACCTTCTACAGCATAGTGTGGAATTTTAGGTATCAAGTACCTTAGGAGCTTTCTCGATTTCAACAAGGCACATCCTGCAGTTTCCAGCAATTGACAACCTTTCATGATAACAGAACCGAGGGATCTGCATGCCAACTTTTTCACAAGCCTAGAAAACACAAGTGAAAAACTTTTGCATTAGAATAACCTGACCTCATCCTTGTCTTGCCTAGAACACTAAAACACGGGGTGGGGGGTGGAAATGAGGCCACCCCCTACCTACCTTATCACTCCTATTTATAAATATCTACATCTCCATTCTTACTTCGTCCCTGAAGAGACTTCCCTCCTTTGCTCTTGATTCCAACCTGTCTGCTCTGAAGCTGCCTCTTTAAGGATCCTCAGCATGTCTACACCTTGTGTGAAAGAAACTAGAATGAAGTATCCTCAGGTTGTGCTGAAGGCTTGCGCCCCCATTTCCACTCTGAACCACTGTTCGCGATACCCCCTTCAAACTCTGTACTAGTGGTCCCATACACGGACTTCCCCTTTGCCTAACAGTCCTCCTTTGGATTAGGGACTACACTTCACACTGTCTAGCTGGCTATGATCTGGTTCTTCCTTTGGCTTTGGCTCCATATACCCCACCCAGGATTTACTCTCCCATTGTGGCTAAAGCTTTTCACAGGTCCTGTTTGTCCAGTAAGAGAGATTAGTTCTGATCTACCAATTACCATTTCTCCTTCTGAGCCTGTAATAAACGTACCTATTCAAATTTCCTCGAGAGTTAGTTCTTCCAGCCTTAGCCCTCACACTAAGGCAATCTCATCAATGTCCAATGTCTTAACTACTTAGCAAGAATGCACCACGTCTTCCTATTGCCCACATGCTGCACGCAGTGGGTATAGAAGTGAGCAGGAAAGGTGCTGTCCCAGCCTTTGTTCTAGCTCACATTCCAAGTGATTACATCTAACTCTGATCTGCAGCCCAGAGAGTCCTCCCTTCTGCAAGCTTTAAACAGGTAGGTGTTTATCCAAGTGTATGCTCCATAGAGTTAAAATTCAACCTGTTTCTGTCCCCTACCAATATATCCCCAGATAAACTAACAAAGAATTCACAGAGACTCCTCTGCTCTTCATCATTCCTAAAGGACTGTCTATGTACATCTCACTCTCCTTTGACTCAGCCATCATGCTTTCATTCCCACTGCTCCCACCTATTTTAGGCTTTGGCAATTCCTGCTCCACTACAGCAAGATACTCTTTCCTTGTCTCTCACTCCAGTCTTGTTACTCCCCAAGGCTTCATGCTACTGTCGCTGTCACACTCCTGAACAGCCACAAAAACTCTCGATGGGTCAAACTACAGGCTCTTTAGCATGGCATATATCTTCTTTCAGGACTGGACCTCCCCTACCAGAGTAACTTGATTTCCTGTTACCTAATCTTCTACATACACCTTACGTTCCATCAATACCGAACTATGTGAAGCTTCCTTGTCCACAACCTTTACAATCTCCTCAGGGATCACCTGAGACACACCTCACATCTCTTTCTACCACCTCCTATTCCTGCCAAACTACTCTGCTCTATACCATGAACATATTTTTGTTATATGTTTATTGTTTACATGTCTATGCCTGGCAGAGAGCCTAGAAATGGTGGCTAAAATGAATAAAGAGCAATTAGCTCTGTGATAATTTGCAGATGACAAAAGCATCATTTCTGCATGACCAATTTTGTTAGTTCTAGAGGAATTTAGAGAAACTAAATATTCAAGAGTGTATTACCCTTCATTTACCTGTTCTGTAGATTATATTCCTAAAAATATACTGAAAACAGAAAGGTTATGTGAAAGTCAAAAGCATTAAGCAAGATCACAACAAACAAAGGTTACTTTCTCCCCAAACTTACCCATATTAACTAAATGCCAAGGTTTCACGTCAAACTTATTTTCATGTAATTTTACCACCCCTAGTTCTTTTATGAGCATTTACTAGGGAGTCTTGAAAATGTTAGAGCTAAATAAACAGCATATAGGAAATAAATTGGCATTTAAGAAGAAACAGAACGTGCACAAAGACACGGAATTAGAACATATGCCTACTTGAAGGACGGTAGTTCCCGGCTCCACCATGACGGGCTGGCCATCAACAAACACTTCAATCAAGTGGCTTGCTGCTGTGGCAGCTGTTCGAACTGACCATCAAAAACATTGAAGGGAAAGGTAAGTTAACAGAGTTGAATTTATTACAGCAGAAGATAATGGGTAATTAACTCTAACATAACACCGAATTAGAAAAAAAGCTTTTTAAATCCTGACTACCAAACTGAATATAATTGTCTACTTTTAATAGTTAGAACTTTTAATACCACTGAAAATACATTCATGGGAAGGCCACTTTCTAAAAGCAGAATGGCTGTTTTTTCCATTTTGGCACTGATGGGCAGTTCCGACTACTTTCTATTCCATGTCAATTTCATAAACTGTTTAAAGTTATATTTTCACATTATTCTATTTGACTTGGGTCATTTGTTTCTATTTTTATTTAAAAGAAACTAAGAGTTTAGGGTCTTTCAAGAAACATTCCATAGACCTATGAATTTATGAACATAGAAAGTTGAATATAAACAAATGTAAATCTTAAAAAATACTCACCATACTCTTTAGGAGACTTAGCAAGGCCTACTAAGGCCCTTCTTACAGGTATCCTTAACATGTTGCTAGGAAAAGAACAAAGAAGAGTTACATTATTGTAGAAAAATCCTAATTACAAACTTCTGGTAATATTTTATTATTTTAAAGCATTACACATGCATTATTTCACTGAACATTCACAAACACTGATTTTTCCCTCAAATTCTATGGATGAGAATACCCAGTCTCAGAGAGATTACCGACTTACACAATGTGAAGGAGCTAAGAAAAGCAGCTGGTGTATAAATGTGGGCCTTCTAATTCTGGTAAAGGGCAGTTTTGTTGTTTTTAACTAGCAACAAATTATCCCATTAAAGCACTACTACGTAGCAAAATAAATTTCAAGAATAACGATTAGCTTGTCATTGACAGCGATGTAAAATAAAGCCTACCTTTCTGCCTTCGTTTTCTACCAATATGCCTAACATTCTATACTTTGAGCAGTTAGACGCTGTTCTAAAGGCTCCTGAGATATTCCGAGCTGGCTTACAAGTCCAGCACTTTACAGGGTCCAGAGTGCCGTTTTCTGTGCCCAGTACATGTATCTTACAGATCTGCAATTACCTGTCCATATGCCCGTTCTCCTCCCACTGTATTATGAACTTCCTGAATCTACCTTCAGCGACTAGCCCCGAGGCTGACAACACACAGTAAGCTCTAAATCGGTGGTTCTCGACCAGGAACAATTTTGTTTCCCAGGAAACATTTGGAAATGTCTGCACACATTATTTGTTGTCACGACAGGGGAAACACTAGAGGCATCTAGGGGACAGAGGCCAGGGCGCTGCTAAACATGCTACAATGTGCAGGACAGCCCCATAATAAAGAATGATCCGAAGTGTCAACAGTGCTGAAAGTTGAAAAATCCTGCTCTAAAAGGTTTGCCGAATTACTGAAATATATGAAAGTAGATAATATAAATAACAATTAAAGACATACATAAAGAAAAGTTGGGGGGGGAGAAGGGGGGAAGGGTTTTCAGGAACCACTATAAAGGACACATGGAAAAAACTAAGGGGGAGGGTGGAAGCAAGGGAGGGAGGTGGGTTTGGCTGGGATGTGGGGGAATGGTGGAGGGAAAATGCAGACAACTGTAATTGAACAATAAAATAATTTTTTTTTTTAAAAGAAAAGTTAGTCGAACTTTTAGAGGTTTTTGTTCATTCACTTGATCAGATGGGCCAAGCATCTAAATTATAATTTTTCACTTGGAATTAAAAAAAATGCAAATTATGCGATCAGAATGTATCAACATAAAGTACTTCAAAGGTAAAGAGAGTGGAAAATAATATATACCTAAGTTTTAAGCATTAAGTTTCAAGTACCTATTATAGATGTATATAATAGGAAATTTTATTAAATCAGATTTCAATTATTCATAGATTTCTTAATTCTGAATTTGTGATACTGAATTTGCAGACATCAGGTCTGTCACCTACTGGTGATTTTCGGTAAATGAAAGTTTCTGCTTCTTTATTTACAGAGCAAACAAAACAATACTTCCTAGGCTATGTATTACTAGCTGGAGCTCAATAAATGTCAGTCAAAGCTGAAATCAACTTCAGTAGTATTAACCACTTAAGATCGGTTTTAAAGTACTCTTCTTTTGTACTCCTTTTTACTATCAGCACATACTGTGTATACATCTTTATTATTCCACCAAGTAAACCGTAGGTTAGCAATCAGTTTTAGTACCTACTAAACTATATGCTCCCTGACAAGGAACAATGCACTTTTAGTCATTTCCTTTTTCTGAAGACCTAGCACCATGCCTTGGAACAAGAACCATCAAATAGTCTAATCACCAACTTCCAGAATGAGTAGCATCTGTCTGATTAAAATCTACTGATATAGAGGCAAACCTCAGTTTGCTGAATTCAAGTTAATGACAGATTCAAAATCACAATAGTTTATACAAAAATATACAAACTTTAATACTATTATTTTGTCTCCAGTACAATTTAAAAGTAGTGCCCACTTTAGCCAAGAAATCTACCAGAACTAAGCTGGCTGTTGAAACTCAGTGTCAAATGGAATAATGCACAGCCCCAACATAAGAAATACAGGTTGCAATCCTGCCCAGGTAGCTCAGTTGGTGGGAGGGTCGTCCTGTACACCAAAAGGTTATGGGTTCAATCCCCGGTGGGAGGGTCGTCCTGTACACCAAAAGGTTATGGGTTCAATCCCCGGTCAGGGCATATACCTAGGTTGCACGTTTGACCCTGGTTGGGGTACAGGGTGTGTATGGGAGGCAACTGATCGATGTTTCTCTCTCTTTCCCTTCCTCTCTAAAATCGATAAACATAAACATATCCTTGGGTAAGGACTTAAAAAAAAGAAATACAGATTGCAAAACTTTGATATGTACTTCACACATATTTAACTACCATGTGGGAAAATACTAGTCCACCTTCTCCATTCTCCACTTCTCTCCTTCCAAGGTACCACCCCATTCCAAGCCACCAGCATCTCCAGCCCCTAACAGGTCTCTGGCTCCACAGTTCCCACAGCCTCTTCCTTCATTCCCAGTCTGAGCTGAGGCCTCAAGACTGAAATGCTGCTCCCTCAGATCTTTCTGGTCCCTTCTCATCCAATTTTGCCTTCAAAGCCATTCCTCAGGGAGGCTTTCATTGACCAGCCTATCTAAAGTTTCCTAATTATTCCCCTGGCACCTCACCCATTTCATTCTTCTTCATGGACTTCCTTCTAGCTTCTAGTAGATCTTCAATAATTACTTGCTAAATGAATCTTTTTAAAACATTTTATGTATTTATTTTTAGAGAGAGTGGAAGGAAGAAAGAAAGAGAGGCAGAGAAACATCAGTGGGTGAGAGAAACATGGATGGGCTGCCTCTGAACCCCAAACCCAGGCAGGTGCCCTGACTGGGAATCTAACTGGCAACCTTTTGGTTCACAGGCCAGTGCTCAATCCAATGAGCTGCACCAGCCAGGGCTGCTAAATAAATTCTATCTCCAATCTCTATACACAAACGTGCACTTCCCTTGAATTAGTGCAGGTTCTCAGGCAACATTGTAGCACCCTGCTGAACAATGCACCCACGATTTGGCAAAAAACATTCCTCAAAAAAAAAAAAAAAACCTTGACGTTTATTCATCAGAAACGGTTCACATTACATTTTCTATACCCCCAATTGGTTAGAGCAGAACTGTCTGATCCACAATCTTACAGTACTGTACAGACACTAATTAATCCCAAGAACTTTTAAACAATGCAGCTTTGTTATACGCAGTGCGACCTTGGGCTAACTTTTTGTACATCTTTTCCTTTAGTTTCCCCACCAGTGAAAATAATAAAAAGTCCTGCCCAACGCAATCAATGGACAAAACTAAAAACAAACCACCAGAGGTATGGACGGTTGCTAAGGCAATGACGCCAAACCATGATGCACTGTACCAGCTATGTAATAATTTTGGAAGAAATGCTCAGTCTTTAGGCCTGTCACTTGACACATGTCCTCTTCCAGGGAACAAAACGACCTCCTGCCCAGAAAGGGGAATGTCCTGCATTCCCCCTGCGGAGGGAAGGTCACCCACAAGCCTGCATTCAGGCCAGCACTCCTCAGGGCTTCCAGAGCCTCCTCTTCTTTGCTCCTGCAGCAGACCAGAGACCGTGCCTACACGGGCCTCACCTGCCGGCTCTTAAGGGTTCCTGGGGAGGCGGAGCGGGACGCGGCGCCCAGTTCAAGGACAAGAGGAGAATGAGTATCCTGGGCCAAAGAAAACAGTTTTGCCAAGAAATAAACTCCTGTGGCCGAGGTACCGCAACCTTCTCACCCAAACACAACCTCACCTTCTCCCTAGAGCTGCCGAGGGTGCTCGGCAGAACAGTCTGCAACACACCGACCCCCTTAGGCGCCCGATTGCTTATTCAATATGGCGGCGCTGGCTAACTCCGCCCGCCGGGCCTGGAGAACGGGAAGCCGGGAGGGACCAGAAACTTCAGATTCTACAGTTTCCCCGCTAGACTGAGTTCGGCCATTTCCGTCAGTTTGACAGAAGGCGGGGCGAAGGGCGTAACAGCCGGGAGGAGGCAGGGATTGGAGGCCTGGACCGCAGTTCCGCCGGATGTGGCCGGGAGGCGGAGACCGAGCCTCTTCGGTTGTCTCCGGTGCTTCAAGGGGCGGGTCCTGTGAATCTTTGGAGGTCGAGGAGGTACTAATTTAAGAAATGCCCCTTTTATTAATGTATTTGTATCCACAAAGAAAGGTCCACGGAAAATTGGTGGGCCACTTAATTCAGAGCCGGGATTTTTGCGTCGAGGAATGAAAAGGTTAACGTACTTTGACGTTAAACTTCCGGCGGGCGCGGCGGAGGGAAACGCCTCCATCTCTATATAAGGGATTTTCCGGCTTTTTGCGGCCTTTTTCTTTTTAGCGCTCGGCGCCCGTGTGCCTGCGCTCCTCTTTCGTCTGTTACCGCCGGGTTCCCGGATCAGCAGACACCATGGGTTTTGGAGACCTGAAGACCCCCGCCGGTCTCCAGGTGCTGAACGACTACCTGGCGGACAAGAGCTACATCGAGGGGTAAGCGGCCGGGCTGGGGCCGGCGCGCCCGAGACCACGTGGCGCTCTCTCCGCTGCGGCTGGGGAAAGGTAGCCCAGCCTCCGCCCCCTTTGGGGTAGGGGCCTCAAAGGGAAAAACGGTCAAAAATGTGTCTTTTAAAATAAATGACTTACCTGATTTCAACCAGGTTTTTCTAAGTCTTAGGTCAGTAAATGTAAGTCTGTAGGTCTATGTTAGAGATTGCAATCTTTGAGATCTATCAAGTGTCTGGCATTCCACGGATTAGAACAGAACAGATAGTTCTTTACCTTAAGGAGCTTATTTTCTTTTGATCTGATGCAGCTTAGGTAACCCGGTAATAAATGGACGAGATTCCACTAATAAATTTGAGAGACGAAGCGTTTGTCTTTTCTTCGATTGTGTTTGTGGCAGAACTTTAAAGTCCCGTGTACTTTGGTGTCATTGGCAGGTACGTGCCATCACAAGCAGACGTGGCAGTATTTGAAGCAATCTCGGGCCCACCACCTGCCGGTTTGTATCATGCCCTACGTTGGTATAACCACATCAAGTCTTACGAAAAGGAAAAGTCCAGGTAAGATTATCTTTGTTTACCTAAGAGTAGAATTCTTACTATGCTTTTTTCCTTAACATTTTATTTATTTGCAGAGAGAGGAGAAGGAGAAAGAGGGAGAGATACATCCCCAAACGGGGACCTGGCCCTCAACCAGGCATGTGCCTTGACTGGGAATCAGACCAGCAACCTTTTGGTTTGCTGCAGGATGCCCAGCCCACTGAGTCACACCAGTCAGGGCACTTTCTAAGCTGTAACTCAGGATTTTCAATTGATAGAATTGGACTCCGGCTACTTTAGTTTTGTTGGAATATTGTAATCTTAAGGCATTTTTTTCCTCTGATTTTAAAAAGCCAAAGGACTGAAGTCCTCCATTTTTTCGCAGACCAGGTAGAACATGGACAACAGCAATTGAACTTTTCCCCACACTGCCCTGCCAGTGTGCCTGACCCCGACCTGGGAGGCCCACCTTGGGGTGAGAGGGTGGCTTATTCATTCAGTCCTTGGCCATTCTTCTGAAACTGCCAACAAGGGGGGAAGTTTGGGGAAGTAGACTCCAGTTCACTAAGAGTGGAATTGAGCATATTTAGTGAAATCTCAGGACAGAAATACTCATTCTGAAAGAGTAAATCACAGTGAGCATGGAATGTAACGTCTTACATGCTACTCATGTTGGTTGGCTGAGAAGTTAAAATATATAAAAAACTACCTGGGGATGTTAAATGGGTGCTGTTGATAGTGATAAAAACAGCGTATGTGTGTTTTGAAGAATAACATATCAGTCTAATAGTTTTTTGTTTGTTTTTTTTTAAAGCCTGCCTGGAGTGAAGAAAGCTTTGGGCAAGTATGGCCCTGCTAATGTGGAAGACACCACAGAAAGTGGAGCTACAGATGGTAAAGATGATGATGACATCGATCTCTTCGGATCTGATGATGAAGAGGTATGGAATAAATTGGTATAAGTATATCCTTGTGCTTAAGCACAGACGCTGTAGTCTAATTGCCTGGATTTGAATCCTGGCTTCATATTATTACCTGCCTTTTAAAAATTCTCACTGGTTACATGATGAATAAAATCAAATCACCATCTTTCGGCTGAGTTCGTGATGGATTTGCTTTTTTCTGATAAAGCTGGTCTTTGCTATAGTGACCCCAGTATCTTTAAGCTGAGGAACAAATAGTTTTTTGAAATGAATTAAATTTTCTCTTTACAGGAAAGCGAAGAAGCAAAGAGGCTAAGAGAAGAACGCCTTGCACAGTATGAGTCAAAGAAAGCCAAAAGTAGGTCATTTTATAATTGTTTACCTTCGTTTCATAGCAGTGTAAATAGTCTTTTTGAAAGATTGATGTGTAATTTCCTCCACTCTTACAACTAGGTCAGTAGACCTGTAGAAGTGGTTCTCCAGACTTCCACAGCTACTGGTCTGCAGCTGTTCTGATGGTGGCAGTTGTGGCATTCCTCTGTGGGAAAGGAACTGTTACACAGTTAAACACCCCTTTCTTAGCAAAACAGAAAGTGGGCATATGTGTGACGGACACAGGATGTATTCTGTAGTTTTTGTGGCTGAGGAGAGATGCTCTTTTTTGTAACGAATGATTTGTCGTGTGTCTTGGATTAATTAGGTTAAAAAATATGATAGAATATTTGACTAATGCTGCTCGTTACACTTTTTTCCAGAACCTGCACTTGTTGCCAAGTCTTCCATCTTACTAGATGTGAAACCTTGGGATGACGAGACGGACATGGCAAAATTAGAGGAGTGTGTCAGGAGCATTCAGGCAGACGGCTTGGTCTGGGGCTCTTGTGAGTTTGTTTAGTCTTTGCTCTTTGTTCTGTTCTGTTTTAAATTGACATTGGGAATTTGCGGAGTTGCAACATTTGCCAATGAACAGTACCTCTCTAAGATTTTTCTTAATGCTCTTTTCAGCTAAACTGGTTCCAGTGGGGTATGGAATTAAAAAACTTCAAATACAGTGTGTAGTGGAAGACGATAAAGTTGGAACAGACATGCTGGAGGAGCGGATCACTGCTTTTGAGGACTATGTGCAGTCTATGGATGTGGCTGCTTTCAACAAGATCTGAAGTCCATCCTGGATCATTGCTCTTAAATAAAAGCTTGAAAGATAACCCTTGGTTCTTGACTGTTTACTAAGAGGGTGGTATGGTTGTCCCTTGAACAATATGAGAGGTTGGGGTGCCGACCCCCAACATGGTCAGAAGTTCATGGTTATCTTTGTTCCCCCAAAACTTCAGTCCCTAGCTATCCATAGGGGATTGGTTCCAAGACTCCTCAGGGGTACTCAAGTTTCTTGCATAAAATGGCAGAAAACAATGCACGCATTTAGCCTTGTGCATCCACGGATGCGAGGAGACCCAGGGATACAGAGATACAGGGGAGTGACTAGGGTTTAGAATTTGTGTATAAGTGGACCCACATAGTTCAAACCCGTGTTCAAGGGTTAACTATATTCCTTCCATGAGTAATTTAGTGAATATTGTAATTTGTAATACAAATTTGGGTTAGCATTCTTTAAGGTTTTATTTTCTTAGAGGTTAAGGGAGGAAGCAAAATGTCAAGTCCTGCCTTGGAGATAAGACCTGCAAACCAGGCATGTGCTGTGATGGGGGAATCAAACCAGTGACCTTTCAGTTTGCAGGATGATCCCCAACCAAATGAGCAACACCAGTCAGGGCTGGGTCAGTATTGTTAGACTATGAACCCCAAAAAGAGGGAAACTACCTATTACGAAAATTCTATAGGTAGGTATTACAGATTTTATGAACTGATTTAAATGAGCTTAATCTCAGTATAATTTCTGTACTTAACTAGTCATGTCCTCAGTACATGATGGTACCATTTTTATGACAATATATTATGTTTTCCTATTTGTCTTATTTTTAAGAGAAATTGGTGAGCTAAAAAACTTCATTTATGGAAATTTTGGGTTAAGAAATTACCCCTGTGGTGTGATGGTTCAGACCTTGGACTTTGCAAGGAGTTAGCTAGTTTTCTTCAGTGGGAATGTTAGGGTTACCTTAAACTAAAAGTAATGTCAAATGAGTCTAAAGTGCTTATTTGGGCGACACTGGGCACCTGATGAATAATGCCAGCTACAGTATGTGTGGGGTAGGCAAACATTTGTTGGAGTTAAGGAATTTAATGCTGACAGACCAGTGACCTGAATGGCTGATGAAGTAACCTAGCATCTTCAAGATGGTTGTTAACTCGTGACTGAGAAATCGCAATTTCAAATGTTAAATGTGGAGATGTGCAATGTTACTAAAGGACACCTAACAAAGCAGGGTAACAGGTAAGGCAAGGGCTCCCAGAACTTCTCATGAATTAACCATTTGCCCAGATGCAATCATGCCTGACTATACACCTACAAAGGACAAAGTGGGAAGTGTTGGGAGTGTGTTTTGAGTGGCATTGTGTTGTGGAAGGGAGATGATATAGACAATTGATTCCCAGGCTATGGTTTTTCAAAAGCTTGGCTTGGGTGTGAAGGTGAGTGGGGACTAAGTGGGGCATCTTCCTCATTTGGAAATCTGATTGGACCTGTTGGGGTAGAAGGACTTCTACACTGACCAAGCGAGGTAAGTACCACAGCTAAATGTGCTGAGATGAAGGCGGGACGTTAAGGGATAGTCAAATCCTGCTAACGGTTTCATCTTCGTTAATTTGAGATATATGTGACGTTTGATTTGTTTTTTACAGTAGTTTTTATAAAAGTAGAGCTTGGAAATTGCTGACCTCTAAAGGTCTTTGTAGAACAAGGAGATTAAGTGATTTGGGGTCAGAAGTTTCCTAGCCAAAGCAGAAAATGCTGTTTTTATTTTTCCCCCTCACATCTGATTTTCTTTATATGTGACTACCTTGAGTGTGGGAAATTGTTTAAATTGTAAAGAAAATTTGTTTAATTGGACGTATATGTACTAATGATTTAAATCATTAAGCAATTTAGTCCAACAGGCCCAGTCTAAAATCATGAAAAAAATTCAGGTTGTCAGTATCATGAGAGCCAGCAGAGGGCAGCACCTCATTTTCTAGAGATTCAGATCCTGTGGATCCTGGAAATGCTATGGAGAGATTAACTAATGAATAGTAGCCAGAAATAATTTACGCATTGACATATTAAAGGGGTTGGTGCTAAGTAGCTTGACCAAAACATTAAATTTCAACAAACAAAAAACTAATGATTAAAATTTTGTTTAAAAGGTGTTTAAAAATTCAGCATGGTCAGTTCAAGCCACAGCTGTCATAAATCTTGAAAAAAGCCCTGGCTGGTGTGACTCAGTGGGTTGAGCGCCAGCCTGCGGACCAAAAGGTCGCTGGTTTGATTCCCCATCAGGGCACCTCTCTGGTTGCAGGCCAGGTCCCCATTTGGGGATGTGTGAGAGGCAACTGATTGCTGTTTCTCTCACACATTGGCGTTTCTCTCCCTCTTTCTCCCTTCCCCACTCTGAAAATAAGTAAATAAAATCTTTTAAAAAAAAATAACTGATGACACATGTGACCAAATCCTGACTTCACAGCCTTGAATAAAAAGTATATTTTAATTTTATATTTTAAAAAGTAGACAATACATTGACATAGTTCAAAATTCAAGAGGTTATACAATGAAATCTTTGTTCACTTCCATAAAAGCGACTAATACCACCAGGTTGGGCCTTTTCAGGGCTGGTCTGAGCACACACATACAGACTCACCGCAGCACACAACACAGTTCTGCATTTTGCATTTCGTCCACAGAAATAGGTAAATATCTTGGACATTCCATATCAGTACATAAAAAGCTTCCTCATTTTTTAAGTTACATAATCCATTGTTTCATATCTTATGTAACCAGTCTATTTATTGGATTTTTAGATTGCTTTCAATTTTTTGCTATTTATGAACAATGCTGACATTTACATGTGAGCCAGGATACTGAATGAACTGTTTCTGAACTCATAGGCCCAGAGAGCATAGGTGTATGTAGAGAAAGAGATTTTTTTTTTCTGTTTCTGTCTTTGGAGTGGAAGACAGGAAAAATAAGTGGCCACCTCTGTTTGCATGCCCCATACGTGATCAAATAACTGAAACCTTGTGTATTTTTCAGGTTCAGCCTCCCCAGCACAGGGTTGGGTACAGTGTGGGAGGGAATTAAAAATGATTCATTCAGCATCATTCCTAGCTGCTCTAAAAAATACAAAGAAAATTACTAGGGAGGTGGTTCAAACACATACAAAATTGTTGAAAAAGTATAAAAGTCATTTTGTGATTAAGGAGGTAATCCAAAAGTTCACAAGAAGGCTAGAATTGAAGAAAAGTTTTTTAGAGAAATCAGAGCTTAGACTAGATAGACCTTGACCAGTTTGTTAAAAAGAGAGAGCGAGAATGATCCAGGAGGGTATGAAAGGCAGAATGATAAACCCAGGAACGTTTGAGAGGCCATTCAACCAGTTCGGCTGCATTTTGCAGTGTGATGGATTAGACAGGATGGGGCCAGGTTGTAGAGGCATTTGAATAATAGGCTGGCTCATTCATGGGGAAACTTGAAAGCGACATACAGGCAGAGCTCCGACCTGGAGATGGCGTGCATGGAAGCAGCTACATAAGACTGTTATAACCCTAACGTTAATGGAAATGACCAAAGGATGGCATATATACTCAATGAAATATTATATAAGCTTAATAGAATTACTTTAAAAAATGGAGACTATAGCAACATTGAAAAATGCTTGATTTTATATTGTTATTATCAAAAGATAAGCTTATAGACAAAGCACAAATACAAAAAGAGTTGCATTACTGTTTTGAGACATGTGTGATTTTTTTCCAAATGCCATTTGGCAATGGCAATTATTTTCCTTAGAATAAAAAAGTAAAATATATAGATAAATGCCTCCTATATGTTGTCTAATTTGAACTTGACTGTAAGCCTAGGAGATTAGGCAGACACTGTTATCACCGCTTACAGGTTAGACTGAGCTCTGAGAGATGACTTGCCTGGTTATTCATCTAGTGAGAGGGGGAAGCGCTCAAGCCCAGGTCTTCTGAGTCCAATGATGTGTCAGTGATGAAGTGGGAAAAGCTCTTCATCCCTGCTTTTACACAATTTAATCCTATTTCAGCAGTGCTTCCTCCCCTCGCTTAGGGAGCGTGAGAAGATACCACCTAAAGGTGAACCTGCATTGGGAACTGAGACTGATAAACAGGCCTTCTCTCATTACATGCCCCGTTTGATAGTAGTTGCATTCAGGAAACGTCCCAAATAAGAGCCTGTCGTGTGGAATTTCACTGGCCTGTATAACTTTCAGGAAAGTGAAAATCAAAAGAGAATGTCCGCAGACTTCTAAGTATTCATCCCCCGAAGACCTACGGCCCATATGTAAGCATAGGAAAGAACTGTGGATTACTTTACTCTTCAAGCTTGACACCCATTCTGAATCTCCTATTTTCATTTTGTTCTTGTAAAATGGGACTGTTCTCCCTTTTCTGAACACAGCCCATGTTTTCAACACTCTACCTTTGTTCTTGCTGTGCCATCTACCTAAAATAACCTCTTTCCTCACCTGCACTTGGTCACATGGTAGTCGTTTTTCAAAATACACTTCAAATACCTCTTGCAAGAAGTCTTTTTAAATTCTGCTCCTTCCTGCTCCTTGCAGCCTCCCAGCATATAAATTCTTTTATAGTACTTATAAACTGTCTTGTTTTAAGTTGTCTGTGTACCTTCTATGAGATTTTTATGTTCATTCAAGAGAAGAGCATCCAACATTTACTAAACAGTTACTACGTCAGAATAGAGTAGGAATTTCATTGAGTAAGTTTAGTACCAGCTAATTTTTATCAGGTAGCTATCTATAGGGCTAAGTACCACTTTAAGTGCTTTCAGGATCGCCCTATAAATACCTGTGTTGACTCATTTAATTTTCACAATAATGCTGTGTGACAGATACGATTGTTATCCCCATTTTGCAGATGGGGAAAACTGAGGCCTAGAAATATGAATTTAGCCAAGGTCACATAGCTAGGATGTGTTACAGCCATAATTCAAATCCAGATATTCTGCCTCTGGAGGCCTTGGGACTTGCACTCTACTTGTAAGAGCTTCCTTCCATTGAGGAAAAGGCAGGTGTCCTTGGGTCTATATGCCAGTCCCTGAGCTTCCTGGGATTCCTTCCTTTTCTGCCAACTAGGCACCAAGCTCCTTCACTTCTTCCCCGAATTGTTGCACTGCCTGTCCAGTCTCCAGCCTGTCTTTTTCCTCATTCATCCTGCTCTTCATCACTATACCTCAGGAGAGCCTCACTAACCAGATTCCAACTGCCAGGGGAGGAGGCTTGGAGTTCCCAGTCCTGGGTCTAAGCAGGGGTCTTCCATTACTCCTCGGATCTTCCCTCAAACTGAGAATAAAAAGTAAGTCTGCTGCAAAGTGCCTGTACTGGTTGCTGCTTTCTCTTAGTGAATTCCTGTCAACATGCCCGTTATCAGCTATTTTAAAAATTCCTAAAACTGGCCCTGACTGGTGTAGCTCAGTGGATATTGAGTGTGGGCTGCGAACCAGAGGGTCGCCGGTTCGATTCCCAGTCAGGGCACATGCCTGGGTTGCGGGCCAGGTCCCCAGTGGGGGCCACGCCAGAGGCAACCACACATTGATGTTTCTCTCCTTCTCTACCTTCTTTCTCCTCTCTGTAAAAATAAATAAAATCTTAAAAAAAAAAATGTCTAAAACTGGAGTTCTTAGCCTGGGGTCTAAGGCCTCCCTGGTGTTTTATTTAAAGGCATTTTTCTGTAGAAAGGACCCATGATTTTCATTAGATTCTTGCATGGATTCAAAGTTCCTCTAAGGCCTTAGACCGTCTTAAAGCACTTTTCTTTTTGGAAGCTCCACACCTCATATCAAGCATGGACACATATTGAAATCCCATGTTAAATATAAGTTTTATATAATTACTAAACACTTCATTTGACCAAGTGACATAAAGGTATATTTTATAGCATGCAATTAAGAATTCCTTTTGATTTTTCAAGTTTTGTTTTTGTATTCTAGAGCCAATAATTATTTTTTTAAGATCTCAAATATTTTCTTAGGCCCTTGGAAAGCTCACGGGCCCTAGACATTGTGGCCAATGAACCGACTGCGTTGAACGGCTTTGCATGGATTCCTAACTCACAAAGGTTAGGAAGCACCGCCCTGAGATGTAACTTCCAGGATACCCCCGACCCGCTCCATTCATTTTCTTCTGCCCTCGGCTGCTCCTCAGCCTTCCCCTCTCTCCCACAGCCTTGAAAATCTCCATTTGCTCAAAGAGGATGAGACTATTAAGTTCTGTCTCTTTTTTTCCTTCTTGGACCCTCCAGCTTTTCTCCTGATTCTGGGAACCGAGGAGACAAGGGGAACCCAGAATGGAATATCTCACACCATGGGTGGAGGAAAAAGGTGAATGCTGAACAGAGGGCCAGAAGCTCACAAAGGGTCTTTCCCCCCCTTACCTCCTTTAACCTACACTGGACATAACAGAAACCGTGAGGTCTAAGAACAGCAGAAGTTTGGGTAGGCTGAGCTGTGCCACACACTTTTTGGGATAATTTCCAAACCAGACCTGACCGTTGCATGGGGCTAATAGTAAAGAACTTAGACAATAAATGACCTGAGAGTAGATGAACTTACTAAGAGATGAAATTCAAAAGGACACTGATTCCAGAAATAACAAAGCTCCCCTTACAATGTCCAAATTAGAACTGAGAAATTGTAGCAAATTAAACATATTTTAAATTTATTTTTTAAATATTTTATTTTATTTATTTTTGGAGAGAGGGAAAGGGAGGGAGGAGAGAAACATTGAATCGATCAGTTGCCTCTCGCCCACCCCCAACTGGGGACCTGGCTTGCAGCCCAAGCATGTGCCCTGACTGGTTTTCGAACCAGTGACCTTTCGGTTTACAGGCCAGCACTCAATCCACTGAGCCACACCAACCAAGGCTAAATATATTTTTTAAATCACAGTGAGTCACAGATTTTATCTTCATAAAGACGAGGATGCCAGCGGAGACAAAAGGTAGGAATAGGACCTTAGGGAAACCCAAAGGCAGGGACAGAGACTGCCTGTGTTCCGTAACCTCCATGCTGGATGCCATCTCTCTGCGCTCAGAACAATGTGCACTTTTCCTGGCTCTCTATGGCACTTAGTACAAACTGCTTTGTTTTGTGATTGTTTTCATGTAAATTTCATCTCACTTTCTAAACTCTAAGTACCTTATGGTTCTTTGCAACCCTCACAATACTTGCCTAGCTTTGCATACCTCTTAGATACTCACTTCTTTGCTAAATGGATGAATGAATACAGTTCAAAATATTCTTACAGTCTAATATGCAACAGATGTGCACCTGACTTGAAGGCATACTTATTGGTCTTTTTTTTAAAGATTTTATTTATTTACTTTTAGAGAGAGAGGGAGGGAGAAAGAGGAGAGAAACATTAATATGTGAGACATAAATCAATCATCAGTCATTTGCCTCTCACATGCGCACAAATGGGCACTTGGACCGTAACCCAGGCAGGTGCCCTGACCAGGAATTGAACCGGCGACCTTTTGGTTTGTAGGCCACCACTGACTCCACTAAGCCACACCAGCCAGGGCTGCTTTATTGGTCTTATACTGGTGTCTATATAAAGACCATTATGGAAATAAAAGGCTTATGATGGCTTTGACCAATAGGGTACAATGGAAATGATACAATGTGTTGAGCATAGCTTTTAAGAGGACTAGAAATGTCTGCCTTGGTCTCGTGGAGCCCTAAATTGCCCTACAAGGGGTCTGGCTATCCAGAGGTGCCATGATGGAACAGCTGTGTGAAGAAAGGAGAGAGGAGAGTTGGGGGGAGGAGAGGAGGGAAGACGGAAGGGCAGAGAGCTGCTCAGCCAGCCCCAGCTGCCGGGAACCTCAGCCATTTGGGTCGCTGCAGTCCAGCTGAGGTTCCAGACATTGTGAAGCACAGAGGAGCCTCCCTTCTGTGCTCGCTCGAATTCCCGACTCTGAATTGTGAGATAGCATAGTAATAAATTGTTGTTTCTAAGCAACTAGATTTTGGGGCAGTTTATGAAGCATTAATAATTAATCAACTGGAGCAATGCTTTAAACTAATTACTATAATCAACTATTAGTTTAATTCATAAATGTATACACAAAGGTTACATGAAATTAAGAAGTACACATGTTACATTGTAAGAACTTTTCTAACAGGTTACTTGTACAAAATTAAAATGAACTTAAGGAAACTTATTTTACCATTCTTGAAATGAGTTAATCACATACTTAAGATTTAGGACTTAGAGACATCTGTTAAGATTTATAAAATAATAACTGAAATTGCCTCAACAATCATGATTAATCCACTATAGTATAATCAGCCAGAATGACACATAATTTAAGTAGTAGGGGAAAAACGAAATTTTTTCCTAAATGTTATATCCACACAAGAATGTGATGCCAACAAACTAACCAAAAACAACAACAAAATCTCTGGCCAGCTCTGTATCTTGGGACCAAATCATCTGAAAGCATCTGTCAGGGGACCCACACAAAAGCCTTATCCTGATTTGTGGAAGAGTTAGCGTTTCACTGGACTGTTTCCAGGAGACACAAGTTCTTGGTTTCAGAGTTCCTAAGCTGTTCGCCCACGGTGCCAGAACAGCTGACTTCCCACAGCGTGTACTTGAGTATCTCAGCAGCCGAGGCACGAAAGCGTGCTTGGAACTTCTTACTGATTAGGACATAAAGGATGGGATTCAAGCAACTATTGAGGAATGCCAGGGCCGTGGAGAGGGGGATTCCAGCCCGCAGCACCTGGTGGAAATAGCTACTGTGGTGAATCGTGAGCTCTCCAATGCTAAACAGGTGGTAAGGAGTCCAGCAAATAAAAAAGGCCAGGACCACAGCTAGGATGGTCCAGAAATACTTATTAGAGACCAGGTTGCTTCGCTTCTTCACCTTGAAGATGAGGCACAAGTAGCAAATGCTCATTGTTAGTAAAGGCAAGAGGTACCCGATGATAAATTTCACCCAGGTCAGAACATGGTGCCTCATCAAAGCAATGTCAGGATCGTGCTTGTGGAAATTGCTATAGCAAATAGTGTGGTTATTCAGCTCCTCAGTGTCCCGGAAGTATAGGGAAGGACCACCCATTATAGCGGCCAAAAGCCAAATGAGCACAATAACAATCTGGGAATTCCTTAGGGTTCGGTGCCGATGAGCTACGATAGGATGGATCAAGTGTACGTAGCGGTCCAGGCTAATTACCGTCAGGAAATACACACTGGCAAACATGTTCAGCTGGGCAATGAAGGAATTGGCCTTGCACAACCAGAGGCCAAAAGGCCATTGGAAATTCATGGCCACATAGGAGATGTACAGGGGCAAGAAGAGAAGAAAAATGAAATCTGCAATGGCCAGATTGAGAAACCAGAGAGTGGTGACTGTCTTCTTCCACTTGAAACCTGTGAACCAAATGACAACAACATTTCCTGGAATGCCCAGGACAAATGCTACACAATATAACACCAGGGAGACCCAGTGAACCACTCCCAGGGGTACTTTCTCTTCCAAATCGGACTCTGGGGAGTAATATTCTGTGGGATAGGAGTAGTTCTCAAATTCTTCAAATAATGTTCCTTCTAGATCTTCCATGACCTTGAGAAGGTGGAGAATGAAGAAACCTATGGAAGCAAATTTTAAAAAGAAAACAACTTTTAAAAGAACAAGAAATGTTCAGTGAACAGGAACATAAGGATAAGAATATTTCATTTCATGAACTGGAAAAAGTAGATTTCTGAGTAGTACTCGTAATTATACTCTTGCTGTCCAAGTCTTGGCAGACTTTAATGTGACACTGATAATTCTCAATGCTACTTTTCAAGGCAGAGGAAACAGCCAGTGCAATTAAGGAACACCCTTTTTCACCATGGAGACTGAATATTTTTTTTGCAATTGATTATGCTGGGCTGGTAGGACTGGGGCTTCACAAGAAAATGAGGGGCAGCTCTTGAATTACAATAATACTAGATCTATTCTGTTCTGGCAGAATAAGTGTCCTCTGCCCTTTATTTCATAATTTAAGTGTCCCCAGGAGCAGGAGGCTTTAATGGGTGCAGCAGTCCAGGTCGGGAGACAACTGGATTTGGGTGAACCAAAAAGCAGTGGACTCACATTCAGTGAACAGCAGCGAGTCAGTTCCAGCCATTTGTTTCCATGTGGGAAATGAGCACTCAGTGTTGCCAGAGTTTTTGAAGAATTGCTGGATATTTGTATTTTAATGTGAAAAGTTTCCAAGTTCTAAATTACTGTTTTAAACAAAATAGCTGTGGGCCATAGTCAACCCAGCTGCAAGTTTGTGACTCTTGGGACAGGCAAATTCTTAGAAACATTGAGCTTTTCACCCTGGCTGGTGTGACTCAGTGGATTGAGTGCCGGCCTGTGAACCGAAAGGTGGCTGGTTCCATTCCTGGTCAGGGCACATGCCTGGGTGGTGAGCCAGGTCCCTGATTGGGCATGTGCAAGAGACAACCACACATCAGCGTTTCTCTCCCTCTCTTTCTCCCTCCCTTCCCCTCTTTCTAAAGATAAATAAATAAAATATAGTTTTAAAAACACACCAGAAAAAAAAGAACAAAAACATTGAGCTTTTCGATAGTAAAGGGGGAAACTATACATTAAAACAGAAATAGATATTCTGAGTTGGCCCCTGTGAATGACTCACTCCTTGGTCCCAGGAGGGCAAACATCAGGTTTAATACTCAGCGGCCTCTCCAGAGACCTTCACTTTATTCTCTGCTCAACTGATATAGAAGATTGACTATAGAAATTAGCACAATGCTTTTTTTCCTCTAGAAAAAATAATTCCTAACTTTACTGGGTTTCTGTTGAGATTTATCAAGGAGGACCTTGGTAAGAAAAACAAAATAATGAATCAGCACCTAGGACCAGAGCTATTATTTTTTTTAATTATTATTTTGCAAATACTTTTAATGAAAGCTGGGGACAGTGAAACAAGCAAGGGCTAGGATAGAAGCAACAGGAGGGAGCCTAGACAGGGTTGCTTTGGCTTGCTAGGAAGTCAGAGAAAAGGGGGCCTTGGAGACAGGTTCAGGGGGTTAGCCTGGGACAAACTGCTGCTGCCCATTGCTCCCCTGATTATAAGTCTTGTGGGGTCCCTTAGGGTTTAGGAGATGCATGCCTGTTGGGGGGAAGAAGAGGTGGAAGGGACAGGCATTGGCACACTCTTGGGAGTGAGAGGGTACCCAGAGCTATTCTTTGAAGCAGGACAAAGTCCCTGGTCCATTAGAGGGAAGGGTGAATAAACTCCCTGATAAATGACCCTCATCCTGTTTCCTGCCATCTCTGGTTAGAAGACCCCTCTGTCCCTGCCTCATCATCGATCTAATCCCTACAGCTTGGATCTTTCAACTCCTATGAGCTATGCTCTGCCCTAAATGTGAATTCAACCACATTCCTAGTTCAAAGCATAACTTGGGAGTCTTCCTGGCCCATAGACCTACCTCTACTTCATTCTCCAATTTGAGTAAGTGGGTACCGCTTTGTTCCTAGTCCTTCCCCATGGGTTCCAGTTTTGGGTGGCTGTATCGTTAGTTCTTTCTAGTCCTCCGGAGAATGCTGACCTCTATTACCACATTTCCATGACCTTTCTCATCCGCTCTCTTTCAGGGTCCACGCTTCCGTGCTCCTAATTGGTTAGACTTTTCAACTATCAACCCAGGAGACAACACCCTGACACCAATTCCCATCTCTTATACCACAAAATCTACTCCAGCAGTTCTCAACACAGGACAGTTTCGCCTCTCAGGGGATGTTTGGCAACATGCAGAGGCACTGTTGGTGATAACAACAGGGGATGAGGGAAGGGATAGATGGGTGCCACTGGTATCTGGTGGGTAGAGACCAGGGGTACTGCTAAACATCCTAAAATGCACAGTCCCCCACAGGAAAAATTATCTTATCCCCAAGATCAGCGAGGCCGAAGTTAAGAAACCCCGACCTGCACATACTGAGCCGAGTCTGAACCCTTTCCCTCTGTCTCTTGCTGGTGAATCTGCCCTTTTCCTGGGAACACTCTCATCTTGGAGCTCAACTTGGTCCGGTCCACCCCACTACACCCCAACTGTACTTTTATAACCCTTGCAAACTAGTGATCTGTGTGTTTAATTCGATTGAAAACATGTTTTTAAAAATTTGATGTAGATGTTAATATTGAAATGTTGGGAGATTTCACAAAGAAGATTCCAATGTTTAGCTTCTCTGGATAATTTATATTATCTGTTAGGAAGGGGCCTGCATTTCCTAGAATAGCATCTGCATTTCTGTTTACATGAGGTATGTACTCTCTGACTCGCCATGGTCACCACCACTTCCAAATAACACATTTATGACACGTTCTAGGATGCGGCCAGCCCTTGAATGTGCAATCTTTGCTGATACTGTGTAAGAAAGAAAACTGTTGGAAAAAATTAAAGCTGTATAAGAGTGCAAAGAAGTATGTGAAATGCAATCCCAAAATAAGATTTGCAACCTCAAAGTAAAAATGTGGTCTACAAAGAAACCTTATGACCTTGGGCATTTCTGCCAATGTAAATTTAAGGGCATAAACGTAAAGAGATGGGTTTTTAAACTTTTAAAAGCTGAAATTCTGCTGTATCATCGATCATGTTGCGTTATCCTTATCTGTTCTTGGTGAGAGAAGAGAGGACAAAAAGAGGTACAGAAAGGAGATATGGGGAAATTTATCCTCGATGTCACCGCGTGGCAATACACACGTGTTTTGCAGACATGGCGGGGGTGGGGGGTGAGGGTGGAGGCGCGGCAGGGGGTGTGAACACAGCCTCGGGTGAAAGCGGAGGGATTTCTAGGCAATGGAAAGGAGCCTTGTTGGGCAGTAAGTTAGAAGTAGAAATGGAGATGGAGAGCAGGCAAAATTAAGTCTTTAAGTCCAGGTCTGAGGGAAACGTTGCCGTTTATGAAACGGGCAGAGTCAAATGGTGTTGGCTGGCAGTGACTTTCCATTGAGACGTCATCTCGTTTTGTCAATTTGGAAGTCCTTGGAGGGGCACCGTGACAATGTCAGAATGAGGCTTTAGATTTGACTGAAAAGAGAAAAGAGCTACTGTATTTGTCTTAAACTACGTGTGCTGCCTAAAAGCAAATAAATATTCTGACTGAAATAAAGGCTAATGAAGGTTTTACATGATCGTAAAACCTTTGGAGCGGCCACTTTAGTGTGCAGCAGGCCGCACCGCGGACAAGAATGTGTGCAGATCCACCCAGGTCTCTCAGGAATGTGTGAGAAATGCCTGGTGTGCAGCAAAGGTCAGAGAACCATCCCTGAAGTCTGTCGCTTGGCCTCCAAAGTATGTGAAGAGGCTTATTTTCTGCAGGGATTCAGCTGTCCTGGGGACCCAAGTTATCACTTTCTGGGTAACACTGACCCAGATACTTAAGTGGCAAATGTCTAGTTCTGGAGCACAGAACTGTTTACTGAATTAAACAAATTGGTTTCTGGTCTATTCAGATTTAATAGATGGTGAAGCTGAAATTCTTTTCTGAGTAAATAGATTTCAGAGCGAGAGTTCTGGCAGAAAGAGCAGTGATAAATAGTCTGAGAAATCCAGATGACTTGGGGAAAGGACATCTGGCAGTAATGTGTGTCATTAAGCTCTTCAATGTGCCTTTAAGCGGGGCTTGGCTGTAAAGGGAAACGTTCTGTTTATCTACCTTGACAAACACAGAGATGCCTTCTGGCAAGACATTTGCTGAATGCAGAGGTTTAATTCAGTCCCATGATGTTGAGTCAGACAGGTTTTCATGGACCACAGCTGAAATGTATACCTAACAGAATCTTAAGAAAACGTAGGCTCTAATCTGCTTTAAACAGAGAGAAAGATTCAATGACCTTGGTCTATGTGGATTCCCCTGTAGAGTTCCTCAGACACCCTGGTACAAAAGAACTCAAGGGCTAAATAAATGTGTCTTCTGTGAAAACCATAGCGGCCCTTGAGGGAACATGTATTTTGCTTCTGATTGATGACAGGAATGAGTTGAATGAATCAATGGACATGAAAGAGAAACTCTGGTGAAAAATCACAGATCCATGACCTAGCAGACATATATAGTAAGCAAACTTAATTTTTCAAGGACTGTCTTCTTAGGGAAGAGAGATGGTTTTGAAATGCATGTGTGGGGTGGGGCGGGGGGCGGGGGACGAGTACGGTTTATTTGGAGGCATTGTTCAGTATTTTCCACTAACTATCAAATATAAACTTAGACTGTACTCAAGATGTGTGGCACCAGTAGAATATTTTGCTGCTCTTTGGATGAACAATCTCTGCCTGGAAGGTGGTGAGGCATTGCAGTGTTTTATAAAGATGCCCTGTTTATTGACCCAAGGCAATCGAAGGAGGTTTAAATGGAAACTGCAGGTTGGGTGTGAAACTGACCGTTACTGCTGGTTGGTAAGAGGTAGAACAGTGACTGCAGACCGCACCCTCTAACCCCACCCCCGGCGGAGCCCACCCTTTAACAGAGAAGCACCTTGCTTATCTGTAGCTCCCATGTCATTTGTTGCTTAAGGCCAGACACTGAAACATCACTGACAATATTCCTTGGCATATTAGGAAGAATGGAAATTTTTTGGTTTGTCTGGAAAAGAGACATAAACGAAGGGGAGTGTTCTGGTAATGATGTCCTTTGAATGTCATGCTTAAGCATTTGGATGTTACTTCATTGCCAGATGGTAGCAAATAAAAAGGTTTGCAGGAGGGAGGGGCATCCCTGAATCTTTGTTTTCGCAAATATCATCTGGTAGCAGTTTGGGAGAATGTTGTCACAGTCGAAGTCCAAGATGGAAGAGCCTTAGGCGGTGACAGTGAGAATGGAGATGAGGGAGAGATATTGGAGAGACATTCATTTAGGAAGCTAATAGAACTTTTCAGGAAGTTGAGCTAAACTGAGTATGTCATTTACAATAACTTTTTTGTGGAGTTGGCATTGAAAATCAACCTCAAACAGAAAAGCTAACTAATTTTAGGGCATACAAATGTTTTATTCACTTTTAAAGGCGGTGAGGTTGGGAGAGTTTTTCCTTGATGAAAAAAAAAAAGAAGAACAATTGAATCAAATGGAAATGATACTTATTTTCACTCTGCTGGGATCAAAGTCTTTTCATAAAAAGCACTTCCAAGCTGACTTGCACGTCTAACCCCCTGCTTCACTTGGACAGTTTAAGAAGACACAGCATAGCCCTGGCCGAATAGCGAGGCTGATAAGAGCGTTGTCCCAGTACACCGGTGTTGGGGGTCCAATCCCCAGTCAGGCACCCACAGGAGACAACCAATGAAAGCATGGATAAGTGGAACAACAAATCGATGTTTCCCTCTCTCTCTCTCCCTCCCTCCCTTCCTCTCTCTCTCTTTAAAATCAATAAATAAATCAAAATCTTTTAAGAAGACACAGTACATATTTGAGAAGTCCATGCCTACTTACGGACCTGTTGTTCTAACGCTCCACACAGAGGTTAGCGTCCCCACTTGGGCAGTCGGTGTGACACTGTTGATTGCTGGGAGAAAACAGAGGGAATGATGAACCTTGGGTCAGGGAGAAACTTTTAGGTTTAATTCTTCTTCAAGACTGTAAGATAATTAACACAGATGCAATTTAAATATCAAGCAATAAAGTGGTCTGTGAGCTCTGGAATTAGAATGCTTGCCTTCAAACCCCCGTCGCCCCCTCTTCTTGGCTGTGGAATCTCAGAGAAATCACCTGCTGCCTCGAAGTCTCAGTCTCCTCCTCACTTGTAAATGGGAATAGTAATAGTACTAAGTCATAGAGTTGCTGTGATGATCACATAAGGAAATCCTCAAGAAGTGGTCCACTCAGTACCTGGCACATAAATTATGCTCAAGGATTGCAGCTATGATACCAGTGTAAGACCAAAGCAGGACACTATGGAGGGATTTCTTTGTGTTACTTCATGAAGAGGGTAAGAAATTTGAAGTAGAGATCTTAAAACTTCTTTTGTGTTGTGGGCTTTATATTTCTAAAAACAATGACTCTGTATGCAGTTCACACATTATTGCATGCCTGCCTTCTGGAGGTGTTTGAGTTGGGGGACCCCTGTGTTTAGCCCTCCACTGCCATTATTATCTGGCCAAGACTAGTGAGAACATATAATATTGTAAAGCATCATATTTCTCATACTTCTCTCTCTTTTCAAAGAGCTATTTATTCACCTTTGATTAAGGGACATAAGTCTAGGTCTTTATCTCGCTCCTCTTCCCTAGAGTCTGGGGAAGAATCACCACCATTGATGATAAAATGTTTCAAAGCCTTCGCTATGGCAGCAAGAAAACCCCAACACAGTATTTCCCTGAAAAAGGATTTCTATGTGTACAAGTAATTTTTTAGCAGGAACAATGTGGGCACTGAGTCTGAAAACCTTGACGGCACAGGACTTCCATCATTTTATTTTTGTAGAGCATGACTAGATAGCTAATGGAGATCTGAATTGTCCCAAATGATATTTTGGATATTTTCATTCATATAAACAGTCAAAATTAAAGCTTCAATACTTTCTAATATCTTCTGGACAGTGTTATGTCTCTTGAAGAACTGATTTTGGAAGCAGCAGTCACAACGGGGTACCAAATAGTTTATAAAACATCTCATAAATAGATACCAACCAGGGTTTTAAAATTGTCTTAAAGGTTGACCATGACAATGTTTGTGTGAATCTAGAATCTTTAACCATGACCTGAAATCTCTGCAGACAGAGCTAGGCTTCAGAAAAGTCAGGGGCACTCAGGGGAAGTTTGTGCTGCTACCACAATATACCTTTGTTTTCTGTTTCATCCTTACTTGGTACTAAGTATGTTTTGGTTTTCAGTCACATATTGTCAGTGACATTTACAGAAGTCTTAGGGCAAGATATTTCTTTTCTTAAAGAAAGAGAAGGCTCTTCTCCTAAAGGAGAAAAAACAGCAGTCAAGGAACTGACAGAATATATTGAAGTTGCAGCCACTCACAAAACAATACTGTTCATCATTCAGAGAAGTAGTAAGTGAGCTTGGTGAGGGGGGTGGATGGGAAGCTTGTTTTGATAGCAACAGTAATGTTTTTTCAACACGGCAGCAAAAAATGTGGGGGCAGGGAGGGAAGGGCAACATTTCTAGAACTTCCTCCTATTCATAGCATATTGGGCCTGAAAATATTTTTTCACTTTTTCCCCACTAGGAGGAGACAGAAAGGAATATGGGATGAAATGGAGTTGGTGCAAAATAAAATAAAGCAAGCTGAAAGGCTTGTCCATTGGTCATAACCAAACAATTGGGTCCCAGAATTATTATTATTATTATTTTTTAAGATTTTATTTATTTCTTTTTAGAAAGAGGGAAAGGGAAGGAGAAAGAGAGGGATAGAAACATGAATGTGTGGTTGCCTCTCATGCACCCCCTGCCCCCACTGGGGACCTGGCCTGCCACCCTGGCATGTGCCCTGACCGGCAATCGAACTGGCGACTCTCTGATTCGCAGGCCTGTGCTCAATCCACTGAGCCACGCCAGCCAGGGCAGGTCCCAGAATTATTATTGTGAATACCTTTAATTGTTTTATGATAATGAAAACAGAGCTAGCCACCTCAGCACTCCACTTTGTCATGGTCAGCCTTATCCGGACTAGTTTGTTGAGGTCTGCAAAACAGATTTTGAGAAGATCTTTGGAAAACTAACGCATCGCAAAGAAAAAACTCAGGAGGCTGCAGAGACTTGAGAAGGTGTTTTTGTTAGAATGGCCGAAGGCATCCAGGAAAAAGGAAGTCTTCAGGAGGCTGACGGCCGTCTTCTGATAGGTAAGGATGAGGAAAAAGTAAGGGGTTTATTCTGTGTGTTTCCAGTGTTGGAGCTAGGGCAAAAAATGTTGGCATAAGTAGCCAGCAAAATCTTGGTTTATTAGAAACAAGAACTTATAGCTGCTCAAATCGGAGAATGTTAAAAACCTACAAAACAACAAAGCAAACAAACAGATAGGTTGTATCGGGCGGGCACAGCCTGAACGGTTGCTGAATGGGATACTCTCAAAGGCCCTGACGTATGCGTGGAGGGGGCCTTTAACGGCAAGAATCTATGACAATAGATATAATTTTTGAGTCCTTATTCTCTACTGATCAGAACACTGAAGAAGAGGAAAATTAAAGAACTAGCAAATCATTTAGTTGGCAAATTGGCAATGGTTAGAATTCTCATCCAATTTGTAAATGCCTGAGCTCTTAATTCTCAAGCGCCCGCAGTACAGGACTCCTTTCTCAAGAGGGTTTCAAGTAGTAGGGACTCTGAGAATGACGGAATTTAGAGAACGATTCTACTGTTGTTTTTTTCCCCTAGAGCTGTACCTGTGGCTGAAAGAAAAAAAAAGCAAAAAACCAAGAAAATGAACCACTCTTCCCTGCAAAGGTGGATGACTAGGAAGGAGGAAGCTGAGAATCATCTAAGAAAAAGAAAGCTACTTTGCTTCTTTCTTTGACTCTTCCACACCACTCCCCACCCCTAGGCCCAGCAGAGCCAGCTTATGAGAACATTCTTTAACGTAGTGCCCCTGTCACAGCTACATATGAGCACTGTGTCAGAGGTGCACAGTTACCCAGAATCTGTTTTGTCCCTGGGGCTAGCTCTGACTCTGCTGTTAAAGTCACTGCAAAATATGGATTGGTGAAGAACCAAACTGCCAGACCAGGAATCTAAACCATCTTCTATCTAGTGCACAGCATCTGGATTCTGAGGACACTCAGGCAAATGCATCTTCTTTGCTCTCTCCTGGACTGCATAGGAACCTGGAGGGCTGCATCTGCCCGAGAGCCTCTCCTTTCCTTCTAGGACCCACTGTGATTTCCTCTTGGCCGTCTAAGTGCAAGGGTGCTTCCAAATAGTGCATATTCAGGTCCTGGCTTGACTCGTCAAGCATAAGACATGGATGAGAGGAGAAAATCAAAAAGGGGAAGAAAACTTTTAACCCACTTCCTAGTTCTGATCAAAGACCTTCACCCAAATTTTGTCCTCTGTCTAGCAGAGCACTTCAAGGGAACCTGGTTGATTATGGGAATAGTGTCCCCCAGAGGTTAGCATGACCCACTGTCACATCTTGAGTTTTCCCCCATCCTCTTCAGTCTCAGTTTCTTATTAAATCAAACGAGAGCTATTTTACTCAAGTACACTACTGTGCATAGTTTGTGACCCATCTCTGAACACCTCCTTCTATACATTCAGAGATTCCTTTACAACTCTCCCAGCCACAGGAATATTTTCTTGTTGGTTTTCCACTTGGTTGACCCAAAAGTTCAGATTGCATGACATAGGACCAGGATCAGGGTGAGGCAAGTGAGGTTATATCATACAAACAGAGTTGGATCCTGACTTCATTAAAATTTCGATATATTGTTCAGCACGAGATTCTTTTGCATTAAGTGCGATTACTAAGGTCTTTGGCACCTGTGAAAATTTTGTCTCAGTTGCCTCACCCTAGTTCCTGACCTGCCAGGACCCTCGACCCGTTCGAGTCTAGGGGCACCAGGTTGCCCGGTATGTTGACAGATCACTGGAACTCAGGAGAGATGGTTCTAAGTGTCACTTCTGCATGTCACTAGCTGCATAACTTTGGATGTGTCACCTTCCTACCTGGGACCCCAGGGGCCTCATCTGGAAAAGGCAAGTGACACACAGTTTTAAACAGTTATGAGAAGCTCAGGGATGGCAGGACAGTGCATTCTAGATCTTCTACTCCTCTCTGTGCCTCCAAGGAGCACCGAACCCAGTGCTTTGCGTAGAGTGGGTCTTCCAAATGTGTCTTCTAGTAAATTCTTTTTTGCACATTGGATCAAAAATATGAACCAAGATCCAAAACAAAAGGCCTGCACAAATTAAAAACACTCTGCAAATGAAAACAGAACCGCCCCAAACAAGAATATTGTCCCTCCCTTATTCCTCCCAGAGAAAAGAATGAAATTGAAATCATTGCTCTTTCTAATTCATTTACCGGTGAGTATGGCAAAGTCTTATTGCCTTTTCTCCCCCCCAGCATATATTCAAGTATTTCAGGTTATGAGCGAACAAGGCTTGTGTAATCATTCAGCCCTCTGGGATCTCTTTTATTTAAAGATACCAGTACCACCCGAATGAGTCACATTTCATAAAATGTAACATCTGTGAGAAAAGGTTATAAACATGCAGCAGTGCCTGAAACAGCTGTAGAGCTGCAAAAGGAACACACTGCGCTTAACTAGTTCTTCATAGTGAAGTCTGCATAAGTAGGGAGAGAGAACATTCGTGCATATAGCTCAAAACTCTTCTGTTTTCTCCTCTTCTTCCCTTGCCTGTCACAGGAAGGAAGGGAGAGAAGGAAGGAAGAAGGAAGGAAGGCGGGAACAAAAGATACTTGTTCAATGGCAAAACATAGGACTATATTTTAACAGCTCTTTTCTTTAGTCTGAGCTCATTTTATATTATGCCATCTTTCCCATTGACTTACTCCCTGCCCACTGGTAGAAGAAATTCAGGAGCAGAACTGCTTCTGAGACCTCTTAATGATCATATTTTGTGAATTGTTTCTGGACACAGTAAATTTGCAGTAAATAATTTTAATGTATTTAATATCTTTCATATCTGATATTACTCAACCTTGTCCCAAAAATAGAGGTTTGTTAATTGAGGAAGATAAAAGTGACCTTTTAAGGTCATTAAGCATGGTGGTACCTAAGAAAGAATGGGTGTAGGCATATGTCTGCACTGTCCCCGTCGTTGCAGCATTTTGGATACCTGGAAGCCAAGTGCTTGCCCAGATTGTCAAGCCCTAGCAAGTAGAAAAGATCTTGGTGCCTATGCAAGTTACACACTATACCTTTGCTGAAGCACAATGCAGTCTACTTCCTGATAGGGAACTTGGAAGGAACTCAGTAACAAACCACTTGATCCAATCAAATTTCTTTTTAAAAATTCTACTTTTAGCCTGGCTGGTGTGGCTCTGTGGACTGAGACCTGGTCTGCCAACCAAAAGGTCAGTGGTTTGATTCCCAGTCAGGGTACATGCCTGGGTGCCAGACCAGGTCCCCAGTTGAGGGCGTGCAAGAGGCAACCGATTGATGTATCTCTTGTACATTGATGTTTCTGTTCCTCTCTTTCTCTCTCTCTTCCCCTCTCTTTAAAAGTAAATAAATAAAACTTCTACTTTTAGGACAGATTCCTATATCTTTTCTGCTCATCACAGATTTTTTCTAACAAGGCAAAGTCAGACAAATGATTTCAACCTAAAGTCTAATTCCCAGAAACTGTGTTTTATAACTTGTGTGACTAGTTATTAAAAGCAAAACAGCTTGGCAATTCTAAGCTCATCTTTCAAACCACTTAAGAAGAGTCAGATTAATAGTAACCATAGATATCTTGAATTTAGTTTGTAGCTTGTATTCAAGATAATGTTTTGAAGATTCCAAACAGAGAAATTCACAATGGTCATTCTAATACTTCATAAAAAATCTAATTCCACCATACTGACCTGGAAAATGGGACTAAACGGCAGTGTCCACTGTGTTCTTTAGAAATCACCTGTCTTCTGCCACTTCAGAAGTCACCGAACACTTGCATTGAACTTTATGCCAATTATAGTACAAAGCAAGTCATCTTCTCCATCAGGTTTTCCCGGCTGATAATGTGCTTAAGCAGCCATTACAGGTCCTGAACTATTTTGCTAAAGTGGATTTGGTAAGCCAACAAGAAAGAGATCTGTAATATGGACTAATGGCCCATTCACTGCCTTCCCACCATCCGTGAGAAGGGCGTCAGCATGATGTGCCCTGGAAGTGAGCCGATCGACCACCTTCACTTTCATTTCCATGGGCTGTGCACTGCTACTCACCCAAGGCAGAGATAGTGCCCTTTGGTGACCTGTTCCGACATTTAGACATGCTAAATTTCTGCCCAAATTCAAGCTTTCTCCTTGAACATGAGTTCAATGTGAGTGAAGAAAAAGATGAGGCAGCTTTAAAAAACATACACAAAAGGTAATATTTGCCCTTGGGCTTTTTAATAGAATTGGGGAAGTATTTGTCCAACTCTACGAGAACTGGTCAGACTGCACCTCAGGGTATTGTATTCTTTTCTGGGAATTATAATTTAAGAGGAACAATGATAAACTGGAGCATGTCCAAACAAGAGGGAACAGGATGGAGAGAGGGCTTTAAACCACATCATGTGAGGAGCCCTGAATGAACCGGTGGAAGCCATTCATCCTGGAAAGAAAGGGCAGGTTGACTTTTTCTAACTACTTCAAGGGCTTGCATACAGAAGAGGGAACTGTTTTATCTGCCAGACAGTGAAACTAAGAACATGGGGGAAAGAAACATTTTAGCTCAATGTAAATCAAAACTTCTTTAAGATTATAGTTGTTTAAAATTGGCATTTATTCATTTACTATGTACTGAGCATCTACTATGTGTTTTAGGCCCTGGAGGTACAGTAGTGAATACCAGTGAAAAGAACCCATGGAGTTTTCGCTCTTATACAAAGCTGTGTCAGATGATGGCGCATTACTCATACTGGGAGATGCTTTATGAGGCAACTGTAAATTGAGGGTTTGGTAGCAGGAAATCAGGAATTAAATATGACTGGACTTGATGATGTCTCAGTTCTGGCAACCCTGAAATTCTATGTTGTGGTTCCTCTAATGTTTTAGTGATGAAGTTTGATGGTTATCTTGGCTATTGGTCAGGATGTACAGTTCTGACTAGGTGGCTTACCCTGTCTTCTGTCAATCAATGCATATACACAGTAACGTCTCTGCTAAGTTTCTTAGAGGGCTTGGGTGGCATGGAGGGTAAAGAGAGAGGACACTATAAAATTTCTTCCATGTGTAATGTACAGAGAAGGCAAGCAATTTTCCTGATGTCCCATATTATCCCCAAATTGCTGGTTGCTATTTCTGTTACTTTCATTCTTTCTCAACTTGCCATTATTAGTTCGGGAATGGGAGTCTTCCCTCGACAAACCAATTTCCATTCTTCAAGCTCTTCGAAAGAGGGTGGAGTCAGGGTAGCTGAAGATCACAGACTCATTGTTAAAACGGGAGGAGATGTTAGAGGTAATTTAATTCAATCCCTTCATTCCATACACGAGAAAACAGAAAGTTAGCAGAACACTTTACAAGACCTGAATGCTAAAAACAGAAGCACTAGTAACTACTGAAATTTTAAGCGTAATATCTACTTTGGGACAAGAAAGTTTTATAAAGGATGAAGTAGAACTTCTAGAAATTACAAACTTAATACTGAAATTTAATTTAATGGATATGTAAAATAGAAGCTTAGATCTAGTTGATGAGAGAGGGTAAACCAGAAGATATATCTGAAGAAGTTATCCAAAATATAACACAGAGAGACAATGAAATGGAAAATATGAAAAAAAGCTAAAAAATGAGGAGTAGAGAGTAAGAAATTGTAACATATATCAAGTCAAATCAAAGTTTCAGAAGGGGATAAAACCAGGTGTTTAAAAGTGGATCCACAGTCAGAAGCTATTTTGTACCTGGATATTTTGATCATGTACCAATAGAGAATTATAAAATAAATGCCTGTCATATTCCTGATTAGGACAGAGGATGACTGATTTGGGTTATCATTCAATCTGATAATTCTCAGAGGTGTCAAATGCCCTCCAAAGTGCAGGACCCATTATTCAATCGCAACGGCATCGCATCCACGGGCTTGGTCACATGTTTGGTTTGGGGAGAAGGGTCATATTTGCAAATGAGGTCCCTCTGCTCTTCACCTAAATCTAGATGAACTAACTCCATAAGAGAATGCAACTGGAAGATGAGAACTCCTCATAGAATGAAATGTGGACCATGATTATAAGACCCTTTGTAGAATTACAAAATGCTTATAAACCTCTTATATTGATCTTGTTTCTATTATTGACTCTTCTCTAGTGATTAATAGTAAAGACCTTAAGATAAAAATAAATATTTGTGGAGCAAAGAATATAGAAGTTGGAGAGATTTGTGGCAAGAAAAGTGGGTAATAGAGTCAGCTTCTGAGGGAGAGGGAAATGCCTTGAGCTCCTGGGTCCCCTCCAGGATAAGAGGAAATGGAAGCTGGCTGGAGCCTGGCTCTGAGGCTGAATAGTAGAAAAGACAAGTGGGACTCCCTGACAATGCAGCCACTGCCATCTACACGACTCTTGCTCCTTACTATATTCAGCACAGGTAGACCCTTCCTGAAGACAACAATAGGGAAGGAATAGCTCAAAAGCTGAGTGGAGTTACATTTTTTACAATAGGGTTACCTGGATACTCTTTAAAAACTCTAAAATCAGTGGAAAAGACATAAAAATCATCTTTTTAAATGTATGGCTGAGCTGGAAAGAAAGGAAGGAAAATCCTTAGTGGCCTGAACTGAAATGGGAGCAAGAATCCAGAGAGACATCAAAGCTGTTAGCTGTCCCTTTGTTGTTACCACCAGGTAGAGCACCAAAGGTAAAATGTTGGACCAGGAAATTTCCTGACATTGTTAGAACCAATCACTCTCCAAGCGTTTGACGAAGGGCTCGTGTGTGTGTGTGTGTGTGTGTGTGTGTGTGTGTGTGTGTGTGTGTTAGAGGCACACTTTCAATTTGGCCTTAACCATCACTCTTTCCTCGCACAAAGCCTCAGGTCATCCAGGGTGAGAGCTTAGGACCTTTTTAGGTCTTGACTATGAAGTTTCTGGACATGAGCACACCCTCTACATGAATGTGGCCTTCCTTGTTTGTTTAATCCTCACCTGAGGCTATGTTCTATTGATTTTAGAGAGGGAAGAAGAGAGAGAGAGAGAGAAACATTGATGTGAGAAAGAAACATCGATAGTTTGCCTCCTGTATGTGCTCTGACTGGTATTAAACCCACAACCTTTGGGTGTTTAGGATGACGCGCCAACCAACTGAGTCACCTGGCCAGGGCGAGTGTGGCCTTCTGGATTCCCAGGTATGTCAGAGCTGTCCAAAGCCCCTCTGTGTGTCTCATTCTCCAATTTTTCTTTTAATGCTTTTGGTTAATTTAATGCCTTCCTCCAATTGGTATCCATCACCTTAGGCAGCTGCAAAGTTAAGTAATTGCCTGTAATTATTTTTGACAAATGCTTATGGGTAAAAAGCTTTTCACAATGGTTGAGCTCTGAGTTAGCTCAAATATAGACAGTCTTGTAAGTGACGATTTTCTGGGTGCCACGAAACAGGTCATATATTAATTCTCTGAGAATGAAGCTTTGATGAAGCTCCAGCTACTTTCTGTTGTTCCCAGAGACTGCCAGGCTGCTAGTCTTCACCCGGAACTCAGGCTATTAGTTTTTAAGACTATCCCAAAGCAGAAAACTCTAGGATGGACTAGGGCAAGTTAAAAATGTCACAAAGCTCACTGAGACTGAGCTATTTCCTCTTTCCTTTCTTCCTCTCTTTCTCACTTTTTAAATAAACACTTTTGAGAGCTGCTAGCTTTGGGGTAATTTCCAGAGTTCTGAAAAAGCTGCTTCTGGTCACTTTGCCAGGTTTTTTTTTTTTGCTTTTGTGGAGGAAAGAATTGTTTGAGGTACTTACTTTGTTACTTTCACTAATGTCACCTCGATAGGGAGTTTGAATAGGTGTACTTTGTGCATTTGAAAACCACTTGGCCCAAATAGCATGGTGTTCTGAAAAATTAGGCTTATGAAATTTAAGAAGAGTATAACTTACCTAATAGTTAAACTCCTTCGGAATAATATACATTGTTCTACCATCTCCTTCTCCTTCCTAAACTTGCTTTAGCTTTAGAGATTATACAAATGAATGAATAAATGAATTAATTGATCAATAAATCAATGAAATTTGTGGCTCATCAAACGGTCCAGTACAGGGACTTACCCAGAAAGGGCACTCAAAGAATGGTACTGAATCAAACTAGATAGGCTCAAACAGGCAAAATCTTTCTGTTCTCTATTATATCTTCTCCGACTCAGCATTAAATCTTTAGTTTTACGTTTCTCCCATATAAAATTTTATAGCCTTTCAAAAAAATTTTTTTAAAGATTTTATTTATTTATATTTAGACAGAGGGGAAGGGAGGGAGAGAGAGAGGGAAAAAAAACGTCAATGTGTGTTTGCCTCTCATGTGCCCCCTACTGGGGACCTGGCCTGCAACCCAGGCATGTGCCCAACTGGGAATCAAACCTGCGACCGACCCTTTGGTTCTCAGGACAGCGCTCAGTCCACTGAGCCACACCAGCCAGGGCTGTATACTCTTTTATAAAGAAAATTTCCCACTTAACTGTCAGCATCACCCACTAACCAACTGAGCTAACCAGCTGGCTTTTTTCCCACTTAATTTTTATGGACTATATCTTAGTTTGAATAGAAAATGAGTCCTATAATATAGTTTTAACAGTAAATTCTTTCCATACAAAAAGGAACAAAGGAACAAGGAAAGACAAAAGAAAGGAGGAAGGAGAGAAGACATTCTTGTCAGTTGACAAGGTGGTGGCCACTGACAAGTTATAGAAGTATTTTTACTAATATGCAGTAGAGATATAATCGTTTTTGGTCAGAAAACTCTTAACTAGCTCAATGGAAGGACAGTAATTAAAGAAGCCTATTTGGAAATAATCCAAAAGATTGTTGTGTCTCATATCTTTCTATTTTATTATAATGAATGAGTCATATTTT